>JAWWMW010001793.1:23174-48374 GCA_035048345.1 Echeveria elegans | reverse complement strand
CAAGCCACATGAAGCAACCATTTCATACTGGTGATGTGGCACGTCATCAGGATACTCAACTAGCAGTTATATAATGTCTCCCACGGGGGGGCACGCTATCCGATACTCAGACGCACCGGAAGAAAAGAGTAGAGTCTGAAGAGGTGGTTGAGAAGACTGTTGAGAGGAGGCAGATGCGGATGATCAAAAACAGGGAATCAGCATAACGTTCACGAGCTAGAAAAACAGGTTCAGCTGTATTCTTTTGCTACCATTTTGCTAAGCAATCACATCATCACAATATTCAGCATGTTTATTGGGTTTTTCTTGATTTTTCTTTTTTCAGGCTTACACGAATGAACTGGAAAACAAAATTTCACTCCTGGAAGAAGAAATCGAAAGGTTCAAGAAACAACAGGTACCGTTCTTTTTGTTTTTGTTACTTCCTTGTATCTCATCAACATAGGATTATCTCTATCAAATAATGTAGCAAATGGATAATTAGAAACGGGAAAAATGTCTTTTAAATCATCAACTTTTCAGTTTTACCTATTTAAATCTCCAACTCAAAAAAGTCAAAAAAAAAGTTTGACTTTCAAAAAAATCATCTAACTGATGTCTATATTGACAAAATCAACATAAATTTAGGATTTTTTTTGAAAGTCAACTAAGAAACTGGAGATTTTTTTTGACTTTTTTGAGTTAAGAATTTAAATTGACAAAAATGAAAAGATGATGATTTAAAAGACAATATTCCCAATTAGAAACCACTTCCCTTGATTAATTTCAGGCAGTAGAGAAGGAGGTGCAGTGTCCACCACCCCCACAGCCAAAGTTTCACCTGCGAAGAACACACTCAGGCCCGCTTTGAGCGTAGCCTTCTGCATCTCATCTTTTATGTGCTTGTTTGTTCCATCTGTATGGCCTGAGTTGCTGAGTACTATCCGAGCTACAAGTGTAACAAGATCAAGAGGACTTATTTCTTGTTCTTTTTTCCAAAGGTGCTGTAAGCTTAAAGGCCAAACGTCCCTATATGTACACACGGATGATTTGGCAAATCATTCAAAATGCAGAAAGAGGCAAACCATTCATACAATCTCACCGTGTCATTCAGGACATCACATTTGATTCTGATAGTTAGACTTAGAAGTGAACACATATACATCACAATATCTGTAGAATAGACTAGTTTTTTAGCAACAGGTTGTACGCTGGCAGATCTCTGACACTTGACACATCTTCAAGGTCAAGCTCCCGCTCTAGCTGCTTGCTTGTAGATTTCAAGACATCCTATAAAATGAAGAGAATCAATAAATATAAACAAAATCTATCACTATAGTAAAGGGGTTTTGGATTCAAGTTCAGGTTTTAGGTATCAATACATTGAATTCCATGTAAGATGCGCGCTTTGCAAGCCATTGTGCATCCATCAGTTGGAAGGCCACACAGTAAAGGTTGTCAAAGGCCATATCATCGTCTCCTAGTAGTTCTATGAAGCGGATTCCTATGGAAGTTTTGGGGATCGCTGCATTAAGAACAAACCAAACACTTAAATTTATTTTTCTAGCATGAATGACACTGTGGTTCCAAAAGAAACATAGTGAATACTACCAGATTGAAGGTCCAACAACTGGGCAAGCATGAACGATATATTTATTCCGGCCACAGCGAAGGGATACTCCCACTCGGCTCTTTCTCCTTCAGTTTTGTGCAACAATCTTTGGAATGCTTCCTATTCGATACATCAGTCAATATATTAGTAACGGGTTTCTGGCGACAAAAAGACCCAATGAATCATCTAACTGCAGTCTGAGAGAAAGGGACAAACCGGATACTTCTTTGCAAAGTAGATAAGATTCTCAAGGGATATAAACCCTCCACCCCTGAAATATATTGTCAGAGATAGGGAAAGTAAAATAATAAATGTTGGAAGCTTGAACAATCAATTTACCTGAAATCAGTAGATGGATCAGAACCCTGCCAACCCATTTCCTTCCAAAGCTCTGATTTAAGAGGTGGCAATTCTCTATCAGGATAAGCCAGTCTCCATAATTGTTTTAAAGCATCCTGCATATGATTAGGGTGGATAAACACATAATCTTTGGTGAAAATTTTGAAATACATGGCCATGAAAATATAGCTGTGAAGAGCGGTGCTTTGTCATTACTGCAAACCACTAAAAATTTACCTGATGCTCCACTCGGGATCCGTCAAAGGGAACTTCCAACCGCTGCTTCAAGAACTTCAATCTTTCTTCCTAAAAATAAAAAAAACAGTTGAGCAGTAAGAATCCCTTCACGGCTCTGAATTTGTTATCATAGAGAGAAACCCCACCACCCCTGATCAGATTTAGAGACGGAAAATCCGACAATTAATGCTGTCCACTGTACCTGCAATGGACTAAGAGAAGGAGCAAGTCTTTTCTGGCCATTGACATTAGTTGAGTTGAGAGGCAATAACCTTCCGAACAAAGATCCTGAACCGAACACAATACTTGCTACAAACATCAAGACGAACTGTTTTAGTTGTGCAAAATACTTTGTTATTCCCACATCTACAGGCAACCAAAACAAGGATGTTCCGACCATCAGCCATACAGATTTTACATCATTCATGATAATTGAAGTATGCAAATGCATCCCATCTCAATCTTTATTTCGTTCTCATGAAATGAATAATAAATGTACAAGAGCACAAGTCCACAATCAAAGCCTATCAGGTTGAACAGAAGAGTTTTGATATAAAAGTAGTATTGCTTAAAGACCCTTCGTCTATTGATAAAATCATCAAAAACACATGACCCTTGAGGGTAGGAGTAGGACGACTCTACCACACTGCACAATCCACCAACCTTATTACTGTGATGACACCGAGATCAATCAATTGCGAACCTCATACAGACAAGAGTGGACTCTACAAAGTAGTATTATACACAATGACTTAACATTCACAAGAAAGTCAACAGTAACTGAAGATGGACACATACCTAGCCATTGAGCCCACTGAGCTATCAAATTAGAAAACAAAAACGTCCAATGAAGCCGTTCCTTCCTCTTCTCCTCTTCCCATAAATCCTATCTCAATCCAACAACAACCCTAATCAGTTTACCGATCGGAATACAGAACCCAACATCCATTTGAATAAAGTGCTCAACTATTTTTTATTTTTACCTCCGACCGTGAATCGCTGGAATCATGTATGGTTCCAAGCAGAGGCTCGCTCAACCCATCGAGACTCGATGACTCCATATGCTCGTCCCTTCTCCCGTCCACGTCCCCGTGGTGCAGCCTTCTCCTCAGAGCTCCCGTCGCCATGAGGAAACAGGAGAGAGAAGGTAAAGAAAGACGATTTGTCAGCTCCTTTTCAGTTTCAGATTCCGATCTCCCATTTTTCTTCCGCTTTGGTTTTGTTCTTCAATTCACGCACTGATGCTGAAACGTGTTACGGAAGTTATTTATCGTTCACACCCTAAAGTATCATAAAGATCACTACATATCCCCACAAAGGTTTCCCCTATTTACAAATTGACCCCAAATACGCTTCTTCCTTTTCTTGGGCTTCTGTTTCTTCAACGGCGAAACGGCCGTAGGCGAAGCTTTGAAATTGGCCAACATCTGCCCTGGCGTGTAGAGGAATGAAGAAGATTCTGGAGAGCTGTAAAAGAGTTGTCTTGCGTTTCGATTTGGTTAATGATTTTTGTATGCGTTCGCGGAGTAATGGGGTTGGGTTTGGTCCGTTTATGATTTTTACACTTTGTAGCTCCCGATTAGGACGGTTTAAATTCTTATCTGGACACCTTGCGTCGTTCATATATCAAGAAGTCGGAAATTTACTCCCGACGGTCTCAAGTGTTCACTCTCACTCATGCTTCTCTGGACGGAAATTGATTCTTTAGCGCCACTGAAGTTGTGAAGGTCTGAAGTCACAACGCATCTCAGTCACTCAGTTGTTTTTTATATTAAATGATGAATCTATTTTTGTTAAAATAATAGCAACGTACAATTACAATATTATATATTACAGTCCGTATTGGTATTTAAGAATTTTCATTTTGCCCTTTTCCATCCCCGTATTTGAACCTGTACCTTATAGATGCTAAATATTTGTAGGGTTACTGAGGAGATGATGAGGTTAATTGATGAGGAAGACGGGGATGTTAGGGGGAATGAATTGGATGCGAAGAATCGTGTGAAGAAGTTGTTGATGATGTCTAAAGGTGGTACTTTGCATTTGCATGCTTTGAGGTTGATTAAGAGGGAACTGGGTTTACCAGGCGACTTACATTTTGAAAAGGTATTCGGATGAGTTTCATTTAGGCATTGCGGAAGTGAAGGGAAAAAGAGTACACCCAAAAATGGTTGAGTGAGTTTGAGACAGCATATGCGCTTCCAATTAACTTCCCAACTGGGTTTCAGATTGTGAAAGTGTTCAGAGATATATTGAGAAACTGGCAAAGGCTTCCTTACGTGAAGCCGTATGAGAAAAAAAAACGGTTTTACGGATTCGTTCTTGTGGAGGAATAGAGCGTTTTGAAAAAATGGGTGTCGGTATTTTGCATGAGTTATTGAGTTTGACGGTGGAGAAGATACTTGAAGTCCAAAGATTGGCGCTCTTTAGGAGGGATTTTGGCATTGAGATCAGCATTAGGGAACTGATTCTGAAACACCCCGGGATCTTTTACATTTCTACCTAAGGTGAAACTGAAATGGTTTATCCGAGGGAAGCTTTTCAGAAAGGATGTATGATTTTTCCAAATGTAATATATGATAATACAGATGAAAATGATTGATCTTCTATTAATGGGCCGTAGAAACACCAAACAACTTCATATCCAAAGTGAGATCAAGGAAAGAAGTGATGAAGTAGACTAACTAGATGAGTGTTTGGGAGGAAGCAGTAACCCAGGTGGTGATTGGATCGTCAAAAATCTTAGAGAGCCGTAATGAGGATTGAGGATGACTGTTCATGAGGTATTGTTGTATGAACCGTAACCAACAGCGCCATTGTTGTATGAATGATGAACATGAGGGACGTTTATTGGAAATATATATTTATTCCGGGGCCTTGATGGTTAAGCTACAAAATTTGGGGCTTTGATTGTTGTTTAAATGATGAACTTTTGGGCCGGTAAATGATGATGTCTTTTTCCAGGGCTTTCCAGACCATTAACTAAACGACACAGTTTTGGCATTCTCCAAGTCCATCACAATAAGATGTGAAATCCCGCAGTCAATGTCAGGACCGGAGCCGGAGGAGAATCAGTGGTCATCGTCGTCGGTGCCGATTATTGATCGGATAGGTTCGTACACTCTTCGTTATATCATATATTAGCTCTCCGATTTACCCCCTTAAACTTATACAATTCGGTTGTGTATCAATTTTAATTAATTAATCTCTAAATTCACCGATAGCTGAAGCTTAAGTAGGTCTCGGTGGTCAAGTGTTTCTTCGGCTTAACGGCATGCGAATGATTGGGTGTACGCCTATGAATTTTATGGGTAGAGGGTTAGGTTCTTTTTTAGGTTGAAAATTTGAATTGAATTAGGATTACTGGATTAGGTTTGTGTTTGGCTTATTAATTTTGAGCTTTACAGTCAAGGAGCTTCGGCATTACGTTTCGGGTCTGGAGTTATGGAGAACTCGCATGATCAACCATTACCTCCTGGAGTACAACCAATGCCAAGTATTGGTCCTACTGCAAGTTACCCTGCACAACCTCACTCAGGTTATCTTCAAGACTCTGTAAGGCCTTACTACCAGCCTTATTTTGCTGGCGTTAATCCGACTGATCCTCACGCGAATCCACATTTCCATCATTCTGATTATAACCAGCAGTACACAGATGGTTTCCCACCTTGTCATAATGGATTTTACTCGTACTCTCATCCTCACATGCCACCCCAAGTTCCCCATACCTTTCAGAGCAGCAGTGCTGCTGAGACTAATGTTATGAAAAGTGATAAACACCAGTCATTAAGTTTGGATTCGGCTAGTCATTTTTCAAGTGACGGGAAATCCCATAGAGGAAGTAGTGGTAATACCCGACCTGTTGAGGATCAGCGGTTAAGTGAAAACAATGGGCCTGGAGCTTTTAACCCTTCAGCCTCATCTGACTCTAAGTTCGGGACTCATCCTGAACAAAGCTGTACCATGACAGACGAACAGCATAATTCGGCTCCTAAGTTGGTTCAAAACTACTCCAGAGTACAGGCCAACGATGACCAAGATATTGAAACAGCAGCTCAGAAAGTGGTTCTACAAGAGCAGGTATATATATTTTTAGCCAAAAATATAGTGTTTCACATCATATTACTCTCACTTTGGTCATCTTATGGAGGCATCACTTGAATTTTGTTTCTGACGATAGTTCTTTGTCTTGTTGTCTTTGACCAACAGGAAATAGCCACGAAGAAGATTATAGAGGGCCAGAGGTAAAGCTTAGTTTTGTTTTGTTCACTTAATTCTAATATGGTTTGGTGTGTTAGAGTGTATTGTGATGATTTTCATTGTTGTCAGACATCTACATGTTGGAAGCGGGGCCTCAGAGGACCATGGTGATATTCTTGCAGCGCGTCATAAGCCTAGTGCCTTGAAGGTATATACTTTAAGTGTTGGCAAAGTACACATGAGTTTTCTTGTTGTTGGTGTTTTTATACAGGCTTAAATGTTATACCGATTCTGTTCTGATTTATGTCATGTGACAGGAGCATCTGCTCAAGATGGCAACAGATCATCGTGCAGAAATGGCCTCCAAACGTTGGAAGACAACCGTTGCTGAAGGAGGTCACTAGATTTTTCATACTATCATTTTGTTGGAATGTTATACGTATCTTGAAAGAGGAGTAAAGATGTTAAAGTCCCGAGTTTCATCTAGCTTACTCACTAATGACTGCATTTCTCTAATCAGGTCTTGAGATTGGGAATGGATATGGTGTGCCAGGTGGTGGTGCTTATACAGGAGCGTTGAAGCCTGCTTCAAAAACTATGGAACAAAATTCTACGGGTAAGGATTTGCCTGAGTATCTAAAACAGAAGTTGAAAGCTAGGGGAATTCTGAAGGATCAGACATCTGTGGGAGAAACAACTGGACATGTTAATGTATGCGCCTTAAAATTTAAAGTTTTTTTCTGCCCTTCTTGCTAGTCTATTATTGTAGTTTTAAGGCTCTATTCTTTTGACTTTAATTTAAAGTAAGTTCAAGTCAACTGATAAACATTCACTATTTTTTAAAATTATTTTAAAAGTGTAATAAGACTTGAAACTATGAGTACAAGCTCAAGACTCATTCATTATTGTTAAAACTATTTTTTTAAAATTAAAAATAATATGCAAATGTAATTTATTAATTATTTTTAAATTTTCTATTCAGTTCAATTTCAGTTCAGCTCAAAAGAACGGATCCTAAGTCTGTATTACCATTTACGTGCAATGATGTGTGGCTTATTACTAAGGACATGGATTTGCAGGTATTTGAGACTCATTCAACAATCCCCACTTCCATAAAATTGCCCCCAGGATGGGTTAGTGTTTAATGCTAAGTGGTTAAAAAACCTATTGAACTGCACATTGCATAACTACTTTGACAGGTAAGTTTGTTGGATGATAACGAACTGCTAACAATGAGTCACGCCTCTCGTGATTCCATTATAGGTTGAGGCTAATGACCCTTCAAGTGGCGCTCCGTACTATTATAACCAGCTTACTGGAGCAACTCAGTGGGATTTACCCTCTGAAGCAAATTTTGGTTCAGAAAATTCTTTTCCTGTATCTGTTTCTGCGGAATGGGTGGAAACACTTGATGAAACTTCAGGTTAGTCATTTGCACTTACCAGTTGATCTGATTATGAAACACAGAAAGTGTGTGGAAAACTCCATTGATAAGTTTTAGGCTCATTAAAACAAGGATAATCAGATGAAGGGAAAAAAGTGCCGTGTAATCAACAATTTGAACTCAGTTCTTAGTTCTTACCTGGTAGCTGTTCACAGGCAGAATGTATTATTATAACAAAAGGACACAAGTATCACAATGGGAGCTCCCTGAGTCATTACGTAACAAGGCTAGACAATCTGAGGTGAACTTGGTTTCACAAAATCATCAGGGAAGCTCGGGCCACCTGACAGCAAATCAGACCAGTGCCTTAAATAAATGTTTGGGTTGTGGCGGTTGGGGTGTAGGGCTTGTGCAACCTTGGGGTCATTGCAATCACTGTACGAGGTACAAAAATGCGATTTTTTTGAAAGAGTTGGTAACTTGTTCAGTTTGTTTATACTAGAGGCATTAAGTTATGGCCTGCAAATAAATATGATGGTACTTTCTCATTTACCGACCATTATTTTAAAGTCTTGATTAATGTATGAAGGAGGCATATTTGATTTCATCATATGCTCAATTACTGCAGAGTTCTAAATCTTCCACAGTGCGGCCACACATCAGTCCCCCTAATTAATCACCTGCAGTCCAATAGCACAGTGAATGCCCACGATGGTCACAGTCAAAGGTAATTCTCAATTCTTGATTTGATGGGTCCATTTATCATCCTAGTTGCAGCAACTGTACATTTGTATTTGCTGGTCACAGATTCATGGGTGCAAGTACAGCACATCAAAATGTTAATATGATGTCTGTTTTGGTATGTAGAGTTAATACGAAACCACCCATGGGAAAAGGGAACAAAAGAGAGAACAAGAAGCGCGGTCATGCAGATGATGATGAGCTGGATCCCATGGATCCAAGCTCTTACTCAGATGCACCACGTGGTGGATGGTAAGTACATTTCAAATTCCTTGTGTTCCCTTGCGCATTACCTCAGTATCTATGCGCAATTATAAATGCGTGTTTAAATAGGAGTAAAGTTTAACTTGCATATTGAAATATGAAATGATACAGGGTGGTAGGGTTGAAAGGAGTGCAGCCACGTGCAGCCGATACAACTGCAACGGTGAGCAGACTTACATTATGGTTGATGTGAAGTCAAATTTGTGAGGTTTAATTATTTGATCAACAGGGGCCTCTGTTCCAACAACGTCCATATCCTTCTCCCGGAGCTGTGCTGCGGAAGAATGCAGAGGCAGCATCTTCCCAGAAAAAGAAGCCTGGTTTCTTAGCAATAGGCAAGCGAGGCGATGGAAGTGATGGACTTGGTGATGCAGACTGAAAACTCAACGGGCTCGGCGGGTGTTGAGAGGTGGAGCTTTGTTGTACTTGTACACTGCATCCTGCGTGCTCACTTGTGTCGTGTACTGATGGCATAGGTTAGAGAATATGAGTATGTATACAAATTAGTAGCGACTGAGAGAGTTTGAGATTGCATAAACTGATGATTCAACATGGGAGTGGTGTGACTGGGCCTGAAGAGACAGAGATGCGTAGTGGTGGCAGCCCAAGATAAAGAAGAATGACACACCTGTAATCTGAGTGACTGATTCTTTCCAATTTTGATTCGGCTGGAATGCAAATGCAATTATTAACAAGACTTTAATTATTAAGTAAATTAATTTTAAACACTCTTTATCTTCGAAATTTAGACACTAATACTTCTTATTTAAACATTTAGATTTAAACATCTCTTACTCGTCATTTTTTTTGAAAGTTGTCATATTCAACCAAATATCAACTTTAAAAAATATCAAATATTTTAAAAAAAATACAAAATTTTGTAAAACCGATAAACAAAATGCAACCCTTTGGTAATATTTTTGATAAAAAAAATATGCATTAAGAATATTTTGTTTAAATTTAATTTTATATTTTATATATTTATCAAAATGTAGCATAAACTTTTATCAAAAATATAAATAAAATTTTCAATAATTTTTAATTGTGATTATGTACGTCTCTGAATTTTTAAGATTTTTTTAAATTTTGTTTGCTATTTTTAAATATAAATGTTTCACAAAGCTTGAATTTCTTATAGTATATATATAATCATAGCAAACAAAATTTAAAAAAATTGTAAAAATTTAGAGACATACAAAATCAAAATGACAAACTAATGAACAGTTTTTTTATATTTTTGTTAAAATCTTGTGTTATATTTTTTTAATATTTAAAATATTAAATTAAATTTATGTAAAAATAATTTTAATGCATAATTTTTTTATCAAAAAATCAAATTAATTTATGTAAAAATAATTTATGCATAGTATATTGTAATTTTTATAGGTTTTATGAAGTTTTATAAATTTTAAAGTTTTTTATATTTTTCAAAAAAATTTAAAGTTGACATTTGATTAGAGAAATCTCAAAAAAAATGACAAATATGAGTTATTTAAATTCAAAAGGGTTAATATCTGAATTTTGCAAATAAAGATTTACTTTTAATTATGAAGTGACTCAGATGCAGTAGCAGCTCAGCTCAACTAGAGACTTCACCCCTTCTTCTTCTTCTTCTCCTGCAAATTCTGTGATGGTCATCCTACTATAATATAACTGATACTGAAACACCTATTCAGCTACTCAGATCTTGTGCACCACCGCCGATTGCTCTCCGCATCCCAACAGGTCTTCTCTTGGATTCTTGATTCTGAGCTGTATCTGTATGTATATGACTGGCCTTACCGTCAGTTGGTGAATTCGAATTTTAGACCTCATTTCTGTTGATTGCTATTGCCAAGCTGCTCTGTAACTGCACTTGCTCACTTTCTGTATGGATCTGGATTTAACTGCTGCTGCTTCTTCTTCCTCTTAGTTTGAGAATACCCTTCTGAATCATATTTAATTTAGACTTGATGTAATTCTCCTTTGCTGTCTGTCAGGTAGAGTTAGAGAGGCGAGTATGTCCAGTGGCAGAAACACCCACTGGTGCTATAGATGCCAGCAGCCTGTTCGCCTTCTATCAACAGATGACCTTTGCTCCATCTGCCATGCTGGCTTTGTTCAGGCATTAGATGAAGATGATGCCCACAATCGAGTTGGTATGATGGATGCTCTTTCGGCTTTCATGAGGCATCAGCTATTGGAAATGCAGGATCGTGGTTCCAGGTTTAGATCCTTTACTGACAATACTCTAGGTGGTGTTCCTGTTCCCTGGTTGGTTTTTGGTGGCCAGTTTCCTGCCATGAGATCTGGCCAGAGAGAGCTCGAGCTTTTGTTTAATCGAGGCCCTGGTATTGGCCTCACTAGAGGCAGCACTGGGGATTATTTCATGGGCCCTGGACTTGAAGAACTCATTGAGCAGCTAAGCATCAGTAGCGCCCAACGAAGAGGCCCTCCTCCAGCATCTAGATCATCCATTGCCGCCATGCCAACCGTCAAAATCAAGCAGACTCATCTCCGCTCAGACGCCCACTGCCCCGTCTGCATGGAAAAATTCGAGCTGGGATCTGAAGCAAAGAAAATGCCTTGTAAACACTTGTACCATTCTGATTGCATCACTCCTTGGCTTGCTCAGCACAACTCATGCCCGGTCTGCCGTTATGAGATGCGGACAACCCATGAAGGCTCTAGCAGCAGCCGCAGTCATGGGAGAAGAAATCCTTTCTCTTTCTTATGGCGATCCAGTTCCTCTTCAAATTCTGGACGTATCAACAGAGACAGCGAAAGAGCTGTGACGGTACGGGCAACCAGCTCGTCCACCTCTCATGAGGACAATCAGCATAACCATGAAGCAACAGGGTACGCAGGGTGGCCTTTCAACTAAAAGCCCGACGTCTCTCAAACTTGACGTGAACATTTTTTTTAAGTGTCTGAAAATGTTGGCATCAGTTTGGTTCTAGGTTTTTGTTGATAAAAATTGATGGTTGTGCAACTTCTAATGTTTGTATTTAGTGTTTAACTATATTTCCACCTTGGATAGCGCAGTCTGATGTCCGATCTGATCAGGTATAGCAAGAGATGAACCTTCCTGGCGACCAACTCGGTTTCTTTTAAATCTATTCTTGTTGTGTAGACACCCGAAGAGAAGACCGGAGTCCTGAGGGCCTCTCTTTCAGCATGGGTTGCTGTCTGTCAATTTGTCTGTATAATGTATATTGATAGTCAGTCAAACATATATAAAACTGATTCTACAACATTTCCCATCTTTCTGTTTTATTCTCTATTCACTTTAAGTTGTCACAAGATGCGGACTCGAATCTTTCTTAATGGGAAGTACACACGAGTAGGTCACATACTTCACTCTTTCCTGTAACACAACAACAAAGATGCGGGGGAGCGATTTGGGGCCTGTGATGCCATCTGCTTCACTGTCTGACACATCTTTAGGATCAACAAGAACTGAGACAATCATGGGAGAACTAGACTTATTGCCATTTAAGCTCTCCTTGGTGTAGTTGCTTTTCAGGTGTTCTGCTGTCATGTTATGAAGGCCACGCAAGCTCCTCCTGTTTATTCCTTTGGAGAGTTCAGTGGTGTTGGATTGATGATTACTTGATGTGTTCCTGGATGAGGAGGAAGCGGGAATAACAGCTCCTGGGTTAGCTTCCGGTGACATGTCAAACTGGAATACCTCAGAACACAAGCCAGAACTTAGCATTGACCCTGTAAAAAGGAGAACCAAATACGTTACAGAAGCACAGCACCATGTACCGCTCTATTCAATGAAATAAGTCAAGTTGAGCAAATTATACAAACCCTAGAAGTTAACATAAGGCTTCTTCCTTGTATGAATACATGACTTTAGTATCAACCGAATATATATCAATGACTGGCAATTAAATGCAAGAAAGTGACATATATATATATAATCTTCAATTTTCATTCTCTTGAATTGTTGCTGTATTTTGATATTCTTAGTATAACAAAGACGCAGCACGAAATCCAAACCCCTTTATTTGCGTCATAATTAGAGACTTTGCCAATTATGCATACTTTCTACATTCCGGCCTACCATCATGTCTTCAATTCTAGCCAGTGCATTAAGAATATTTACCATGGACAAACAAGTTTGGCCCATCAGTAAGTTATAGCGTCATCCAATCCAATGTTGACTTACTATTTAACTGTGTAATACAGTGAATCACAAGCATGTAGTGGATAGAGCAAAGTGCTTACAAATAGACCATGCAATGAGGAAAGCATAATATACCTGCCAGTCCTTCACGAAACCATTGTTGGTCATCATCTGCGGAATCCGTGGAGGAATCAGAAAGCGCTCTTCGTCTTTCATTTCGGTTCTTGTACATTTTGAGTTGCCTATTTCTGTTCCTCCCTGCTTCTGAATAAGCCCAGGCCGGAGCGCCATTTTTAGCAACAGCAAGGCCAGTCTTCTTACTTACCATTGTGGCAGACGCTTTCTGAGATGCCATAGTTTTTTCACTGGCCATAACTGAATGAATAATCAAGTTACCATCAATCTTTACAAGTTTATCATTCCTAGGCACATACAAGGAGGCAACAAGCGGCAGACTAGAGTTTCCCTCTTTGGATGATTCACCGTCACCTACAGATTCTTTTTTATTTTTTACATAACTTGCTCTATAGGGCTGTCCTTTGTCTTCATGAAAAAACTTGGCTTTAGAGAAATCAGATCCAACCCCGTTCGCAGATATGTTACCATTAGCATTAACCGTTATAATCCTGTCTTGATGCTGATTGTACGCTAAGCTGCTCACTCCTCCATACTTGAGGTTCATCATGGGGACAAGTGCGCAAAAAAGAAACAGGAAAAACAACAATCCTAATAAGCTAATGCTAGCTACTTTCTTAGTTCTCACTTCAGTTTTCTTACTTTCCGACTTCTTACTATCTGATTTCTTCGACTTCGGGGCAGGTAGGGGCCGCTGAGATTTCAACCTAGGAATAGGCACCACAGGAGTTTGAGAACCATTCATAGCATAAGGAGGGCAGGGCATCCATGGATAACCCATTGGCGCAATCGGATGATGAGGGTATACACCAGGGGGAGGTGGACATATAGCTCCGCCGCCCAATTGTTGGCGTAAAGTAGCATTTTCAGTCATAAGATAAGATATCTTTCCATTCAAATCAGCGATGGTAGCATGCATCGCTTTGACCTTATCTTCGAGCTCCTCAACATAATGCTTCTTTCTCTGCCTAGACAGTTGAGCACTTTCTCTGTTCCTTATCAGCCTAGCCTTCTTTTTCTCATCATCAGGTTCTCCACTCGCATCAGTCTCCGTACAAGCAGTTGACTTTCTAAACTTACGAATCCTTGATTCAGCGGTGCCGTCTACACTTTCTTTCTTCCTCTTGGGAATGTACTTTTCGGCCTCCTCTTTCACCTTGATCTTACAGTCAGGCAGTTTGGATGAAACATCCTTCTCAGAATCATGGCTGTGAAACCCAAAAGACTCAGATCCTGATCCAGCATTTCCAGAGCCCTGAGAGGAAGCGGGCCTAGAATTCTCACAACCGTAGTCAGCAATCTTTCTGGACCAATGATCAGCCGAAATCGGGTTGCCAATGGTCAATTGCTTAGCATCTAGTGCAGCGATTTCACTGGAAGGAGAATCGTTCACACGACTAGAATCAGAGTTGCGTTCTCCAGGTTTCCTCAAGTCATGATCAGCTCCAGGAAGCAGAGGCTGAAAGTCATCATTAAAACCATATTTGGCGTCACATGCGGAGAGAAGAGGGTCAATCCGACGGTACTCCCTCCGATCCTCCGAATTGTGGAAGGAATTAGAGTCCTTGCTATCCAACGGCGAGCCCTGATCATCGGCTGCAGTGGCACCAACTCCACCGCTGTGATCAGCGAGCCTCAAATCCGGGCAATCGTCATCCATGCACATGTCGTCGAATGAGAAATCGAGGTCGAGTTGGAAATCGTCATCGGGGAAGCCGAGATCGGAGTGGGAATAATGAGAGAAAAAGAGGGGATCGAAAGTGGGGATGGGAAGGGTGTCGAATTCGGTAGTGAGGTCGTGATTGGGAGTCGGATTAGGCGGAAAGGGGTCGATCGGTGCCATCGCCCTGCCCAGCCCAGCCTAGGGTTTCGGAAGAGTGTTCTGGAAGGGTTTTATAACCTGGTCGACCTGGGCGACTCCCTTTCCCTGTTTCGGTCAACGACACGCGCCCTTTGCAGCCCTTCGATTCAGAAACCGCTTTGATTGAACAACGGTACTAAATGGGCTTGAGCCAACGGGCCGACGAAGTTGGAAAAAGGTCCATTATGTGACTAATCCCGATGATCTGTGGGTACTGATAGTCCAACTTGTGTCTTTTACTTTCCACAACTACCGAGAAAAACAGAAGAGAGAGGCAATGACTGCGCGTGCGCCTTGCAAGGACCTTTCTCCATCGATCTCCCCGGCAACTTGTCATTCGTCGGCCGCTTCATCAGTTATTTCTGCCATCTATCCCACTGTTTAGTGTAAACGAGGGTGCAGTGAAAATGAGATTAATGGCAACTTGGTAAATGACACAGGGAAGACTTTTGCGAGGGATGGTTCAACTTGTCGTGTGGCCATTTTAAGAGATATGATTGCAGTTATGGAAGGTAAAATAATACTAATAACCTTGTATAAAGCATGCACTTTTTAAATTTAAGATTCAGATTCTTGTTTGTAACATCCATTTAATTTGGCTCATTAGCTCCCCATGAACCCCATGATAATGATTGTTTTAGTATCCAAAATCTTTTTCTGACAGATTTTTATGCATATAGGTATACAAAGGAGCTTGCCCAGTTGAGCATTGTGTTTTGGTTTACCACCCTGATATTTGGAGAAGAGTCCAACTTCCATACAGGCAGTACGGGCAAAGGTGCTGGCTTTCCTCAACATGGATTAATTCAAAGAACCCACAGCTCCATCAATTATGGTCTTCCACCTAATGCAGCAATGGCTCCATTTGGTGCTGTGGGACGGATCAAGCATGGTCTCTTCTGATGCTATTCAAGTTTGCTATTTCTCGGGTAAACCTTATGCACCATTTCTCAAACCTTTTTTGCTTCCTTTATTTTTGAATCCTTGAAAGCAGCATGGATCAAAAAGCCTCGAGTCTGTTTCTATCATGAAGTAACCGTTTTTCGCTGTATATACATAGATTCATATGATTGTGTCATTTTCTGAGTTTTGTTTCCAGCTCGGGTCTAATGGATGTTGCAACATTCAATTCTGCAGGCTACATTCTGTCAGCATCCGTTAAGTATGAAGCATTAACAAAACCTACTGGACCATGGCTTGTTGTGGGTTCATCAGCTGCCGTTTTTTTACATGAGATAACATATGGTCTAGCCTTCTAGGCATTACCTTTACTTGGATACTAATTGCGTGAGCCAAATAATTCAAGTTGGACACCAGAATATTAGTTTATGGTCAGTTGGTTTCAAGCTGTCTGCCAGCCTAACATGCTCGTGATGTTTTGCGAAATCCTTCTAAAGGGGACCTTTGCCAGCATTGCGTCAAATGCATAGAGCATCATTCCCTTGTGTGAGCAGGTCTACTTGTACTTGGTAATTTAGTTGCCATATAAGATCCTTACAAACGCGGCAGTGTAACACGCAGAAAGTAAACTTGGTATAACATTCAGGAGAGAACCCAATGCAACAAGAAAGGAATGCAACTGGGAGAGTTTGCAAACCATAATTCAACGTAGTTTCAGGCACAACTATCATGAGCCTGAAGACCATCTAGCAATGTGGTTCACATGAGAGTTAACAGAGGCATCATTCTACATTAAAAGGGAGCAGTAAGAATACTTCTAATGAGATGATCATCTAAGAACGATGATCTATCCTACAAAGAGCCCAGTAACATCAATAATCTTCAGCATATTGTAGAGGGAGGCATCAACATTTTAGCAGGAGTTAGTAATGCAACAGCACCTCTTTCAGGATTGGAGTACTTCCTGTATACAGCCTTCAACTTGTTATCGGCTGCTGCAGCAATGCAATGAAAGCCTGCTAGGAGCTTGGCACAATCAAGCAACTGTGGCTCAATAAAACCAGTGTGCAGCTGAAGGGTAGCATCCCAAGCTGGGACCTTTTTTAGTGTACATCTAGCAGCATAGACGGCTGCAGCAGAGATCAAAGATGGGCAGTACATTACAGCCACCCCATAATGCACCATGCCTAATTCAGATAGAAAATGTGTCATCTGCTCCATATCTTTATCGGCAATTGAGGCCTTGATGAAGCGCACCAGGAAGACATAGGGTGTGGCCACAGTCAGTGTCCACTCAAGGTGCCCCAGAATAGTTTTCTCCATTTTCAGTATCTGCTCATGACTGTAAGCTCTATCTGAAATGCTTACAAAGTCATTCACCTGCAAAAATACCAGACAGAAAACTATCTGAATTATCTTTCAGTGTACTTAACATTTTCTGAAAGAACTCCAAGGGAGGGAGCAAGTTTACCTCTGGTGCCCAGATCTCCTCATATTTGGAGGCCATAAGCATTGCACTAATGCCCACCAATTGCAGTTCGCGTCTTGGAACACTCTTAGCGGCTAGGAACCTATCAACTATGTTCACAGTGAGGTATAGCGTTTCTGGCAGCAGTTCAAATTTCTGATGGACTTCAATCAGCCAATCAATAAGTATTGATCTCATCTTTTGATTAAGTTCAGACTGAGAAGCCATGTAATCCCGCGCCGGAATCTCCTTCTGCATTTTATTTCAAAAGTAAGATATGTGCGAAAAATATAAATACTTGCAGGATATAATAGATCACAAACCTCAATTTGTTTGTAGTACTTGTACATATCCTCAACATACTCTACTGCAGCCAGTTCATTTCCAGCATCTGCTGCATCTATGTCTATCACTACATCCTTTGGTTTATTAGTCAGGCCACAAGCAGCCTGCAACAGACCGACCGCACATTAGTTTCACATGACCAAGTTCAAGCAACTTGTACAGATCATAAAAACAGAAAAGATTAATAAAGAACCTTGCTTCTTGCAGTGAGGACTGAAGTGAGGCTGTTGGTTTTTTTCTTGTTTGAATGTTTCTTCCTCTCTTCCTTCTTGGCCTCCTCTTCAGTATCGGGGCTTTTCTCAATCACCACCTTGGGCTTTGGCTTAACAGTAACTTTCGTCTGTGCGGCGACAGCAGCAATGACTCCCAAGGGCTTCTGCAAACACCCCCAAATGGGTCATAAATGCTGAAACACACAAAAGGGAAAAGAAAAGAGTGTAGCCAAGATAGCAGCAACCTTGTTCTCTGCGGCAGCTTTAGCTTCAGCTTTTGCAATAAGTTGAGCACAGAAACCCCTGGAGAAGCAACCAGTTCAGGGACATGCTACCGACATCAAGATTATATAAACATGACAGATGAGAATAGGTGATTCACCTTGTTACCGGGCGATTAGGCGGTCCTCTGATTGCTACAAGATTTCCAATATCTCCAAGAGCCCTGCGGTTCAGAGCAGCATCAGCCCCAGTCTTCCTCTGTTTGTTAATGTTACCCTCCATTGGATTCGCCTCACCTATTCAATACACCCCAAAAACCAACAGCTTAATCCAGGAACATCAACAAAGAAATAAACCCTAAAAAAGCAACAATCTTGAGATCATGACCTCGTTTCAAACCACAGATTCGACCCTAAAGCCAACAATTACATGAAATCCTCTAGCCACAAAAAACAAGGAAGAAGAAGATGATAAAAACCTCTAATTTGGGGATTAACTCCTCTGGCAGCCATTGCAGTAGATCGGGGGACTGGACTAATTGAAGGCGAATCAAATCTCCGAGTCAGCGATCCACCTTAGCAGAGCGTCTTGCAGTCTCTTTCTTGTTCGAATCAGATCGCAGGCAGAGTGAAATGATTCATTATAATGCGGAACTGGAGAGATTCATATAATGCGGAGAGGAGCCGACGCCCAGTTTCTAACGGTCGTATTCTCTTCAAATCTAAGCCGTTGAATTTTGATACCATTGGACGGCTGCGATTTGGTTGCATAATAAGTTACCGTTTGTCACATCACATACGGTACCAGTGTGTACTGTTTGGCGACTGGTTTATGTTATGAGCGTTTAGCTGTTGTTACTCGTTCAATTCCTTTTAATTTAGGTTTGCCTGTTTAGAAAAATTTATAGATAAAAAAATTACGAATGTTGCAAAGATTTACTCAGAACAAAATGCCAATATCTCACGATTATATAGCTGATATATTCTGGGGTAATTAAGTCAGATGTACCGAATTCCATAAGAACTCCGCAGTTAAGCGTGCTTATACGAGAGCAGGATGGTTGATATATTTTTGAAAAGTCCTCGTGTAAGTTCCCGTAAAAAAAAAAATATAGCTGATATATTCCTCATATAATGGCTAAGTGGATGAATTAGATTCATAATTCAAAGCATATTCATGAACAGAAAAGTGAAGCAGAATTGCATCAAACACGCACAAATGTAAATATAAAAGAAGATAAGCCTTAACAATGCAGCTATCTTATGATCAGATACCACTTTGGCAACACGATTTAGGAAATGCCAATATCAAAAAATAACTCTGAAAGAAGAAGAAAAAGCATCAGACAAGGGCGGTATGGCTATGGCAACTAACTTATTGATATACCTCCTTTTCATTTAGACACAAATACACTATAGAACATTACTATACTAGGTACAAGTTACAAAAACATGAGGATTGGAACCTAAAGGATATCTCAATTCCTGCTTTGCCTGATCAAGTGATCATATACATTTTCATTAATCATCAATCATGCACAGGCAGCTTAGTGTAACGGCAGGTATAATTGACATCCAAAATGTAAAAGACAGTGAAATTCCGGCCAGTTAGCAAAGTCGTGGTCGAGGAACATTCAAGCAAATTCAAATTTCATGCTTGCTGTAACCATTGCAAGACAGACTTTGATCTGTTTCCTGTCTTTTGCAGGTCAACGGCCAATAACCATCAATGAATGAAGATATAATAATAAATACATTCTTTTAAGTCAATACAAATACGATAGTCTTATGCAGCATTTACAGAAGCCATTTGGAAAATAATATGACCGGAGTTTGAGTTGAGTTCTCCAGCTTAAATGCTAATGAAAAACATCCATAGTTTGTATTGCTTCATCGGGAGTTTCTCAGCATCTTTACAGGAATGCCCCTTTCAGACTCAAGTTTGGTTTTATGGACCTGGAAAGAAAAAGGGAAAAAAAACTCAAGGGATTCTTCTGTTTGATACAGACGCCTATATTGGCAATAAAGGCATTCAGCACATAGAGACCAAAAAGGCCTAGTTGGCCCGAAGCAATTATCTTTGTTATATCATACATATCAATTCAAACGACGCATTTCTTCTGTTGACATCACAGTTCCCTTGAAAACTTGTGTTATCCTGGCAGGCACATCGAATATATAAGTACATTACATCCTCGAAATATATAGAGTTGGATTCTGACGCTTATCATTGTTTATTCTGGTAAATTTCTATCTTTACGATGATTCGCCATGCAAGTTTCCTATTTTGTACCAGCCATGTTAAACTTGGTCATTTAGATTAAACCCTTGAAACACCCATAATAGCAGATGTGTAAAATAAAACAAAATCCTACTGGCAAAACCCAATGACCACGTGCAGTTTCCATAGTTGGATACCCCTGGATCTCAACCATAGCTATCATCTTCGCATGCACGGCACAGCAGAAATCAGAAGCAACATCTGTTCTGTAAGTTAACAAGAGAGATGGCTGTGAAATGAGTCGCATCAAAAAGTAATAAGAATACCTGAGAGCTGATTTCAAGGAGCGGGAGAAGCAGGCATGTTGCTGGAAGATGCAGATGGGTCCCTCCTCAACTCCTTGACGACCGCAGCCAACGCCTCAGGATTGAGTCCACGATCACACAATGCAATGAGGATAGAGAGTGTGTGACGATCAAGACCAGTTTCGAGGATATTTGACATATGAAATGCAAGGTCTAGAGACTCTTTGGCAGTCCGAGCAGCTTCTGGATCCATACAAGACGACTGCACAAAAATATGCTTCTGAATATTGGTTGCAATGTTTGTTTAAAAAGCAAGCATCCTATAAAAACTACTACTTAATGTAATAACTGACTTTTGGAGAAAACAAGGCCCCGTTTGGTTGCGGGGAAAAAGAAGAGGAAAAGAAAATTTAGGCTCCGTTTGGTTGCGGAAAAATAGTGAGGAAAAGAAAATGATTTTCTCATGACAAAGTTGTAAGGAAAATTTGATCTCATTTTGTCTATTTTTTCACTTTTTCCTTACAACCAACCACACATGTTCATTTTCACTTAAAATTTTTCTTTAATTTTTCATTTCTCTTCTTTTTCCCCGCAACCAAACGGGCCTTTAAAGAAAAAAATTGAGCGAAAATGAAATGTGTGTTAGGTTGTAAGAAAAAAAAAATATGCAAAATTTGTTTAAATTTTCCTTACAACTTTCTAATGAGAAAATCATTTTTCTTTTAAAAATAATTTCCTCAATTTTTTTCCGCAACCAAACGGAGCCTTTCTGAATTAGCAATCAAAGTGCAACCAACACTGCGTCCTGTATAGGATGTTAGGATATCATATCTAATAAGGCTTCAGAACTTCCTCAGGTCGGTTTTCATAGCATTTTAGACCTTTTTTTCTTTTTACATTTCAGTTAAGAACAAAAGTATCTGGTTAGGGGAAGAGAATTGGAAATATAGTAAAGAAACAAAATTGGTAATAATCATGACGAAATGAATCTGATATGGTGTGATGCAACAAACACGATGAGAAATGGTTAAAGGAGCAACAAAGTTAACAAATCTGGAGAGAACGAAGACTGTAAAGTTCCAATATTCCTTGAAAATTATAAAACCTTACTCAAAGCATGTACACACTATTGAACGACCTTGCGAGACAGGCTGAGCTTCGCCGGATAGCTGCCGCCGATTATATATTTTGCTGTCGTCGATCTGTGGAGAGGAGGAGTTGGACTTGGTTAATTTTCGGTAATTATGTGATTTGTACAAGGGTTTGATTTTGTGATAATCAGATAATGTAGGGATGATTCTGTAATTATGTACAAGTCTGTTATACAAACTGGCTACGTCGACACGGTACCTCTAATAAAATGGTCGAAAAAAAAGAGCTAATCAAAGCATCTTATGTGCTCATAAAAAAAAAAACATCTTATATTCTTATGTGAAATGTTTCTGAATGTACAATCAGACTGTAGCCTCGGAGGGCTCTAAGCTGTAAGGTTTTCACTGGCAGAGTCTAAATTGAATAGGTCATAGGTCGGTCAAAAGGAAAACCCGTCATCTTCCCACACTCTTGCTTAGCCTTCCAAGAAACTAGAGCCGCATATTGACACTGTTCAGTGAGACTGAGCTTCGAGGAGGATGTTTGTGGCCGCGTTAATATCATTTCTAGCTTGCATTAAAGCCTGTCGGGCATGGCTTCGGTCAAAGCCCATTGATACGAGTGTTGAAATGGAATCCTCAGGTGGCTCCAATAAGGAAGCTACAGGCAATGGATAGTTGCCCTGAAACAGAAAAATTGAATAAATAATCAGGTTTCTGGATCCATCACTGACCGTGTTTAGCTTGGGTATACAATATGCAAATTGCTTGGGTAGTGGACAGTGGAAGAAATTCAAGACAAATAAAATTATATTCAGGAAGCAACATGCCTCTACTACTGGCCGACGAGTGTTGGCTGAAGCAGTCGGATGACCATTTCTTGAGGGTACAGCGGGTGAAGTGCCCAAAGATGGCAGACAAATGCCGGAACAGGAGGCAATGGCTTGTGGGAACTACAAGAAAAAAGAAGAAGAGGGTTTTACCATTGGAAATGGATCAACTAAATGGAGCTGGCAGTTACCATCTCATGCTAAATCGAACACCAAAGCCTCTGCACATGAAAACTGCACTCCTGGAACACTGCAACATATGAACCTTTTTGGAAGAAAACTTGGTTTTCCCACACAATCACAATTAGCAATATCAAGCACGATTGATGCACGATTGGGCACCACTGTAGCATTTATTTTGGCTTTAAAAATGTATAATAACAGTCATCACTAATAATTTAAGAGTTACACCGGTAGCGGTGGCAAATAACATAAATGCATGAATACGATGGTGTGCAGGGTATATAACCTTCATCTTCCGTATACATAAGAAGTTCATGTGGTACAGAGATCCGGCAAGAATGCCACATAATCCAGGTAGCATAGACCTCTTCCATGATGACAAAAACAGCTAAAAAATATGCAAATACAAGTCATCATTCAGTGAAGTTTCATGAAAAGAAATGAAAAGCGTGATTAAGAGGAACAGCAAAATATATTAATCAGCGGATGGGATGCTGTCCTTCAACTACATCCAATTACCTGAAGTCCAGCCAAATATATAAAAGATTTATCGGAGAAATGAACGCCTAGTGCATGAAATCTGGTTGAAATGGGGATATCAAAGAAGAAAGGAATAAAAGAGGCAAAAATAAGCCCATATGGTCTGGAAGATAACATATTCATGGAAGGATCTGCAATGAGAAAATACAACCAAGCATTAGCTGATAATACATAACTGTGGTAAAAAATATTGAACGGCTGCCACAATATTATGACAATCACATACTGTAGCTGACAACATAGAAGCAAACTGGCTGCTGCATGAAACTAACATACTGACTGATACACATACAGATTCATGATTGAGGAAGCTAAATTTATTGAAACAAACCTTTAAGGAATGCCAGTACGAGTATCTGAAGACCAAATGAAACCAGGACGGAAGACAAAACAAAGACCTGCAAAACAAAATTGAGAGGAGGAGAAAATCAGATGACACTGAAGTACATGCTGGTCAATATTTCTAATCGAATATAAGTACTCGGGATTAATCAGATGGACAAGCTACGAGAAAAAAATCATATAATATTTTATCCTACTAAGCGTGCTAGAGTACACCCCTAAATAAAAATGAACACACGAGCAGATGTGTTTTGTATGATAAATATATGACTGGTGTTGTGTGTTAAAACATGCTTGTTAACTCAGCAAAACATGGAAACAGTCAGTGGCTTCTTCATCAAGGATACATGATATTAGCTATTAAGGGCCAGATATGTAACTCAGAAAAACACGCTTGCGGCGTAACAAACTTAACAGATAATGATCTGCACACGAGAAAGCAAAAAAAGAATAAGAAAAAACTACTCGCCGAGTATTTGTTTGAACCAGTTTGTCTCTCAAACACCCTGAAGTAATACAGTATATAAAGTCCAAATATCAACTCAGGGGTGGATAAAAAAGCAAAAATGGAAGCAATAAATTTCCAAAGCCTTTTCAAAGATATCCTGATACAAGAAAGAAGGAAGAGAGCACAGTAAGCCAATTGGCAAAATCAAATTCTGAAAACAGCAGCAAGTGTGACAGAAAGGAAAGTCTTTCATTCCCCTTCAAATAAGCAACATGAAAGAGTGCAAAATAATCTAGCCCAAGAACACCAAAGTGACAGGACGAGATAGAAGAAGAAGAAGAGGTTCACCTGAGACGACAAGGCTGGGAGGCTATTGTTGGGGCGGCTTCTTAAACCGAAGAATATGGTGAAGAGAGCTGATGCAAGCACGAAACCCCTTGTAACAGGAGCATTGTCTGAGCAATTCAAGCGATCATATTAGTATTACAGTGTCTGTGAATCGGAAAAGTTAGGGACTGGGGAGGAGAACTGGAACATACTGAATCCAGATGGACCGCCGTTCATCTTCGATCTCTAACTCGCATGGCGATTTTCCTTTCCTTTAGTTGAACAAAGATCGTATTTAAGTCGTCTGGTTTCTGATCAAATTTAGGGCTCCTACTCAACTTTGAAAACCAGTTGCTTTTGCGTCTCACTCACGGCAAGCGTGCACTATGGATTTGGGAACCTGGTGCACCGTGCAAATAGCTGCGTCCTTATTTCTTTCATCTTTTCACCACAGTTGACGGTTGGATATATATCAGCTAAAAAAATATTTAAATATAAAAAATATAAAGAGATCATAATCATAACTTCTAATCAATGGTTGAGATTATTCAATTAATATCTATTTAATTATAATAAAAATGATTATTCAATATTTGAGAATATTTAAGACATTTTAATCTAATTTACATGAGAATTATAAAACTCAAATAAGTAAAAGAAAAAACTGAACATAAAAAAATACATCAGATTCATGAATTATGTACATCAAACAGGGGATATGAATTTCATGTTTCATCTCTTTCCAATTAGCATGATGTTGTCTCTTCAAACATATTTTTTTACAGTCAAAATGAGAAGAATACTTATTAAAAATGTCAAACAAACTATTAAGGATTAATGTAAATATTGTGTTTCCATATTTGCCCCTTTTTAATTTAAAAATCATTTAATATTATGATTT
>JAWWMW010001792.1:0-24441 GCA_035048345.1 Echeveria elegans | reverse complement strand
AGCATGGTGGTGCCTGTGACGGGCCTGAGCGTTCAAAGTTATTTTGTACCGGTACTATATGTCTTGTACTTCTCGGCGATGAATCAATCAATGAGAATGTTGAAATCAAAAAAAAAAAATGTTCAGTGATACAATTAAATCTATTTGAGAGGGGTTAGGTATCCAAAATTTGATTTTTTTTATGAATGGGGTACATTACAAGACTTTAGCCTATCAAGCTAATTAACGACAATTTCATCACGGCAAATTCCTTCATGACTCCGACTGACTCTTTCGAGATTCGATGAGAATCTCATCGAAGTCCTTTCAGCACGACTTTTTTCAAACAACACTTTCATCTATGCAAACTTCGTCAAGACTCTGGCTAACTCTTTTAGGACTCGACGTTCTCATTATTGTCATCTCAGCACGATTTTCTTTAAGCGACCCTTTCATCAAAATTTTGACGAAAATTCCATACCAGTCCAAAATATTTTTCTATAGAGAAGAGAAAAATGATAACCCTAGCATGATCCTTGATTCCTTTCAGTGGGTTGGACCTCCAATGCACATTATTTAGGTCAACACCTCATATTTCTTAAATGTTTTTTAATTTTCCAAAAATACCTCATCCAGGATAAAAATATAAGAATACCGAGAAACAAGGGTACCCAAATTATTGAATAGGACAGGTACCCTCACATTGGATCTCTCTGTCCCAACCTTCTCCATCTTACTTATTTATATTAAAAACAATAACAATAATAATATCATCCACAACCTTTTGAATCTTTCTAAACCCTAATTAATCATTCCATCTCACTAGGTAAATTAATTCAAAATATATTGAAATTGTGTCCCATTTTATATACATTGATCATTGTTTTGGTATTAATAGTATTTTAGTGTAAGTCCAGCAAACTGATCACAACATTAAAGAATGATTATGTTTGCTAATCTTTGCAATTATGTATCTATATAAACCACTCCCATTCCCCAAGCTAAGATACCCTTGTCTACTTCTCTCTCTCCTCCCTACTCCCTTATTTTCCGGCGACTCTGGTGGTGGTCAGCCTGCCGGAGTAGCAACCATGGCAGAGGGGAAAGGAAATATCAGCTTGGAGGAAATCAAGAATGAGACCGTCGATCTGGTAATATTCTCATCCATTGATCTCTTTCTAAACAAATCTTTTCTGATATTTATCTTCCATAGTTTTTTTTTCCGATTGGATCTTCCATAGTTTTTAAACACATACAAATATGCATTTTGCATATGATAATAATACATACGTCCAGATCTCTTTCTGAAAAATCTTTTTCATTATTGGTGTCATCTAGATCACAATCAAAAAAATGAAATGAAGAGTATCATTTTCATTTTTTGTTACTTTGTAAATTTTCTTTTTTGAGTTATAAGAAATATATATTTTTTATAGATGTATGTCCGTTTCTAAGTGGATTAAAAACTAGGACACTCCCATGTTACTTTCCTCAACTTGTCTCTTTATTCACCAAAAATTTAGAAAGATTTAAAAAAAGTCAAAAAAGCGTGCCTGAATTTTTGGTATTTGTTATCATAACATGTTTTTTCTTTCAATGGTCTATCACTACTCTTTTTTTTTTCCCGTTTTGGTCCACTCAATTTTTTACAGATATTTATCACCCACTAGTATTGCGATTTTCCTTTGAATTCATCCATGCAAACCGATATTGATACTCCACTGGGAATAATTGTTGGCCAGCCTCACACAGCATTTTCCCCTCTTAATATGCAATTTTTGTGATTTACTATAATTTTGCGAATATATATAGAATTTTGGAAATATTTATGATCAGTGTCACGTAAGCACCAAAGCGTGTGATACCTGGGGTCCGTTCTTTTGAGCTGAACTAAAACTGAACTGAACTGGACATGAAATTTAAAAATAATTAATAAATTACATTTGCATATTATTTTTAATTTTAAAAATCAGTTTTAAGAATAATGAATGAGTTTTAAGCTTATACTTATAGTTTCTCAAGTCTTATTACACTTTTAAAATAATTTTAAAGATAGTGAATATTTATCGATTGACCTGAACTGACTTTAAATTAAAGTCAAAAGACTAGAGCCTTGATCTGTCAACCGTTCGAAGAGAAAGATAAAATAACTTTCATTTCAAATAAAAATATTGTAATTTAAAATTTGTGATTGCTTTCTGAGTAATTGTCACCGTCACGTCTAAATTATTGGATGACTCTGTTTTGAATTTATTAGGTTTTGAAATTTTCAAAGTCAAATAGTCAGTGAATGGATCTGAGTATGATATTTTAAATTATAATGCCACTTGATTTTCATGTCCTGCCTGCCTCTATGTTGCATCTTCTTGCTCCAACCCTTCCATTTAAATAAATAATTATTTATTTGATGGAAATTGAAGTATAAAGTAAAAAGTAAGTAATTAATAACTGACTTTGAAATGGAAGCTTGATGTGGATTATGTAAATTTGCAGGAGAGGATTCCAGTTGATGAAGTGTTTGAGCAGCTGAAATGCACAAAGGAAGGTTTGAGCTCAGAAGAAGGAGCCAACAGGCTCCAAATCTTTGGACCCAACAAGCTGGAAGAGAAAAAGGTCACACTTTTGACCTCCTAATCTTGTTTTTTTGGTTGAATTTGAAACTCCATTTGGAGGATTGTCCTAAAAAATTTGGAATTTTTGATGAACTTTGCAGGAGAGCAAGTTCCTGAAGTTCTTGGGGTTCATGTGGAATCCTCTATCATGGGTCATGGAGGCTGCTGCTATCATGGCTATTGCTTTAGCCAACGGTGGAGGGAAGCCCCCGGATTGGCAGGACTTTGTTGGTATCATTTGTCTGTTGGTGATCAATTCAACTATCAGTTTTATTGAAGAGAACAATGCTGGAAATGCCGCGGCGGCTCTGATGGCTGGTCTTGCTCCCAAGACTAAGGTGCTTAGAGATGGGAAATGGAGCGAGCAGGATGCGGCGATATTGGTCCCTGGAGATATCATCAGCATTAAATTAGGTGACATTGTCCCAGCTGATGCGAGGTTGCTTGAGGGTGATCCTTTAAAGATTGATCAATCAGCGTTAACTGGTGAATCCCTTCCAGTGACCAAAGTTCCGGGAGATGAGGTATTCTCTGGTTCTACATGCAAGCAAGGAGAGATTGAAGCAGTTGTTATTGCTACTGGAGTACACACCTTCTTCGGCAAAGCTGCACATCTTGTGGACAGTACTAACCAAGTTGGACATTTCCAGAAAGTTCTGACAGCCATCGGAAACTTTTGTATTTGCTCCATTGCCATTGGTATGGTGATTGAGATCATTGTCATGTGGCCCATTCAGAGGAGACCATACAGAGCTGGTATTGATAATCTCTTGGTCCTTTTGATCGGAGGAATCCCAATCGCTATGCCTACTGTCTTGTCCGTCACCATGGCTATTGGATCCCACAGGTTGTCGCAGCAAGGTGCTATTACTAAGCGTATGACTGCCATTGAGGAGATGGCTGGCATGGACGTGCTATGCAGTGACAAAACTGGAACCTTGACATTGAACAAACTGAGTGTCGACAAGAACCTTATTGAAGTCTTCACTCCTGGGGTTGAGAAAGACCATGTCATTCTTCTTGCTGCCAGAGCTTCAAGAATTGAGAACCAGGACGCCATTGATACCGCCATCGTTGGAATGCTTGCTGATCCTAAAGAGGTAAAAAATAAAAACACATTTAAGGCTTTATGGAAAGAAAAAAAACATACAACAATGCTAATTTTCTGATGTTGCAGGCAAGAGCTGATCTCAAAGAGATTCATTTTCTGCCATTCAACCCAACTGACAAGAGAACAGCTTTGACTTACATTGACAGCCAAGGAAAATGGCACAGAGCCAGTAAGGGAGCTCCGGAGCAGATCATAGATCTCTGCAACTGTAGGGAGGATGTAAGGAAGAAGGCTCATGCGGTCATTGACAGATACGCAGACCGTGGTCTGAGATCGTTGGCTGTTGCAAGACAGGAAGTACCTGAAAAGTCAAAAGAGAGCGCTGGAGCACCATGGCAGTTTATTGGTCTACTTCCACTGTTTGATCCTCCAAGACATGACAGTGCTGAAACTATCCGTCAGGCACTGAACCTTGGAGTGAATGTCAAGATGATCACCGGTATTTTATCAACCAATAAAATGCTTTTCGGTAACATGTGGCTACAACTTTTCGAATACACTAAAGCTGCGACATATTCTGTGAATCTCAGGTGATCAGCTTGCCATTGCAAAGGAAACCGGACGAAGACTTGGAATGGGAACTAACATGTACCCTTCTTCATCTTTGCTGGGCAACCACAAGGACGAATCACTTGCTGGAATACCTGTTGAGGAGCTGATTGAGAAAGCTGATGGATTTGCTGGAGTCTTCCCAGGTTATTTTACATTTCAAACACTACAGCCATTTCTCACTTTTTCGGATACCCCGATACTCATCACAATTCTTTTTGACTTCTTGTATAGAACACAAGTACGAAATTGTGAAGAAGCTGCAGGAGATGAAGCACATTTGCGGAATGACTGGAGATGGTGTGAATGATGCACCTGCTTTGAAGAAAGCTGATATTGGAATTGCTGTGGATGATGCCACTGATGCTGCTCGTGGTGCATCAGACATTGTTCTCACCGAGCCTGGTCTGAGTGTCATCATCAGCGCTGTGCTGACAAGTCGAGCTATCTTCCAGAGAATGAAAAACTACACTGTAATTATATGCACTCTTTTCCACTTCAAGGCTCTAACAACTGCTGATTTTCGTACAATGATTGTTTCTTCTATTTTATGCTGCAGATCTACGCTGTTTCCATCACCATCCGTATAGTGGTGAGTAGAAACTTCGAAACTCGAACTAGAAAATCATACTGTGATTTTCTTGCTGCTGACTTGTAGTAATATCTTGCAGTTCGGATTCATGTTCATTGCTCTAATATGGAAATTCGACTTCTCCCCCTTCATGGTTCTGATCATTGCCATCTTGAACGACGGTAAAACTTCAATCAGATCCTCTAGTGCATCCTCGAAATACGTCGCAAGCCACTGGTCTTAAGCAGTCTCTGATTCTATTTATTTTTCAGGGACAATAATGACCATTTCTAAGGACAGAGTGAAGCCATCTCCATTGCCTGACAGTTGGAAACTGAAGGAAATTTTCGCCACTGGTGTTGTCCTTGGAGGATACTTGGCTCTAATGACAGTCATCTTTTTCTGGGTGGCGAGGGACACTGACTTCTTCCCAGTAAGTGATTGGCCTTGTTATCCTGTCATGGAACCAAGAATGAGAGTACTTTTCAACCAGACTAACGTTGATTTCCATCTAACCAATTGCAGGACAAATTCGGTGTGCGACACATCAGGGATAAAGAGGAGGAGCTGATGGCTGCACTGTACCTACAAGTCAGTATTGTGAGTCAGGCATTGATCTTTGTCACTAGGTCTCGCAGCTGGTCCTTCGTTGAACGCCCAGGGATGCTACTGTTGGGTGCCTTCCTGATTGCTCAGCTGGTAAATATAATCTCCTTTTGATACCTTTTCTTCCACACATTGATTACCTGATCAAAGATTTAATATTAAACAACTCGAATTCCTGCAGATTGCCACTCTTATTGCAGTCTATGCAAGCTGGGGCTTTGCCAAGATTCAGGGAATTGGATGGGGTTGGGCCGGTGTCATCTGGGTTTACAGTCTTGTCTTCTATTTCCCTCTAGATATACTGAAGTTTGGAACTCGATACGCCTTGAGTGGAAAGGCATGGGACAACATGCTTGAGAACAAGGTACCTAACCTTGATGACTCTGCCTTGTAAAGTTTTGGTTTTCTGCGGTATTGACAATCCTTGTTTTGTCCACCACAAAACAGACTGCTTTCACCACCAAGAAAGATTACGGAAAAGAGGAAAGGCAGGCAGAATGGGCTCACGCTCAAAGGACACTTCACGGTCTTCAGCCACCAGAGGCTTCTTCTGGTATCTTCCATGAGAAGAGTAGCTACAGAGAGCTGTCTGAAATTGCGGAGCAAGCCAAGAGGCGAGCTGAGGTTGCCAGGTAAATTATCAATACATCCCAACCTGTCAATTTCCTTAATCAAGTGAAAATAAAAGATATGTATTTAAAATCTACCAAATGACTACAGGCTTAGGGAGCTGAACACACTCAAAGGACACGTTGAGTCAGTTGTGAAGCTGAAGAATTTGGACATGGACACAAGCAACAGCCACTACACCGTATAAAAAGAGCAACATGTTTATGAAGATTGTTTGACTGACGGGAAGAGTTCAGCAGGTGTGACAAAGGGCTGAACCAAGGAAAAGATACAGCAAGTGAATACCACCAACTGTCCAGTTTCCCATTATTTTCTTATATTTTCCAACTCCCTGTTACTGATGATAAATTTGTATGACATACGGACTGGGATGGTTTTATCAGCCCAGATAATACACTATCCATCTTTCACTGAGATAAATAATTTTTAACGTCGACATTTTTTTCTTCAAAAATATGTATCTTTTATTACTTGGCACAGTACAATATAAATGTAAATTAGACTAGAATAAGGAACATACATGATAACAATTGCAAGTCACCTCCAGTGTCGTGTGATGTTCAGAGTATCTGCCTGGGCAGCTAATTCTTGTACTTATAAACCTCTCTAGAAAGTACATTTTTTTCAAGGTTCCATCAATCTATTAGCTGCACTGCTTCAGTGGATGATATCTTCTCTCGCACCTTTTGCGACACAGCAAAACGAACAGTGTTAACCCTGGCAGCAGGACCCGTTATCCGAATATTCACAATGTAATCTTTTATCTCTGCAATCTCCAGTGTTCCACCCCCTGTCCCGGAAATATATGGTCTGATTTCATCAAGAACCTGGGAAAACAGAAACCACCGGATTCCATGTTAGTTCAAAATCATCACTGCTTGCTTGTTGACATTCAACTCTTAGCCTGATAAAACACTCATCAGAAACCATAAATATTTAACTAATCGTCTTTAGAGTAAAGTCTTATATATTTGTGTAATGGGACAACATGAAAACTGCATAGGGCTTTCATCATTGAAAAATGAATTAGGGGACATCGCAATGTACGGGATTAAAACATATGAATATGAAATAACCTTTAACCTTTTCGACATTTTCTTCATTAAGCTCCAGACCAGTCTCTCTGTCGTAGATCTGCTCAACCTCCAAAATCTCAGGAATCTTGTCACGAAGCCTTGATTCATTTCCCATCTTCAAGGTCATGGTTGAGCTCAGACAGACCCACACGCTCCCTGTAATTTTAATATCACAACAAGACCATCTATCTCATGTAAAGCCACATTCCCTCCATCCGCCATTAGGCCAGGCCTCACCTCATCCAAGACCTTCTCCACATTCTCCTCCGTTAGATCAAGAAGACATTGTGGTGAAACTACAACCCCTTCAAGAAAATTTTATAAAAATCAGAACCCCTTCTCGTTACCTCAACTTCACCCATACGTGCTAGGAATCCAATACACTACAAAAAATCTCATTTTTCAAGAGATCTGTGGTTCGTACTCCCTAAATCCTCTTTTATAGAAATTTAAAAAACAAAAAAATACAAAATTTTCTCATCGCATTACCAAATTCTCAATATACAACTTCGTCATTTGCTTCTAAGCTCATATACAGCCACTTTGATCAAACAATTTAATACATAACACACACACACCAATAAAACCACAACAATTTCAATGCTGTTTACACAGACGTACGGTACCAAACTGATTTACCAATGCAGTGCTTCCTCCTAAGACCACCTCCGAAACTGCGAAAGTGTCTACTCCAACACTGTCCTCTTCCGAAACAGCTTCTCTTAGAAGACAATCCACTCCTGTCCACACCACTCTTCTGCTCATATTTTGAAAAAAGAAAATCCCATTAGGTCAAAATGCATCACTTCACATATTTAAATAAAATGAATACAAAATATTAAAACCCTAACCCTAGAAAAATTGAAACCAGATGATGATCCGCATATCGCTGCAGCAGCTGCGACTTGCTGAGTAGAAAACACACTCATTTCAGCCGCTCGTCAGATCATCACACTGCTAAAATTTTGTGCAGAAGAAATGAGGAAGGAAATTTGAATCTGCAGAGAGTATTGAATTGGAAAATGAATAATAAAATAATTAAAACTAATTTAAAATGATTTTGGTGGACAGGATTTCTCCTTCATCTTCAACTATAATAATAAAATTCAATTCACAACACATAAATATTCACAAAAAAATTTCATCCCTAACGCTCTGATTTTCATCGCTAAAGATCATAGTATAATAAAACAAAATAGGTATAAAGATAAAACAAAACTTCATTTAACAAAAATAATACTTCTCATACTTTTATTTACACCACACTTCATCCACACGTATTTGTTCATATTATTTCATATTTGTTTGTATATGACTTTATTTAAATGTATGTGACCGTATATTTGACAAGTTTAATTGTATTATCTGGGTTTCTGCCTTCTTAGACTTTATTTTACTAGCTATTTATTACTTAAATATATTTGGCTTTATTATACCGAGTAATTAAATATTTTTTAATCGTATTAACCCGTACATGTATTGACCAATTGACATTATTAAAAGATATTTAACGTAAATTTTACGATAGATTTAAAAATTAAAAATTATAATGGAACTATATTCAAAAAATAAAAAAAATATGTAGCATTTAAAAATTTCAATTACAATGATAAAATTATAGAGAGCAATGTTGAATTTTTTTTATTAAAATTGATTAAAATATGAAGAAATTTTCACCGTGACGGCCGATCACCCACTACTAAAATGATAATAGGATGGATTCGGATATTGTATGAGCCGATGGATACTTCGGCTTTTATTGGGCTAAGGATGTGCATTCGTATGGGCTTTTATCGGGGCCCAATAGATTTCAACGACCGGCCTTGAAAGTCAAAATAATTTGAAAACACTTTTATTTGATTTTACTTTTATAAATTTGTGTTTGTTTGTAAGGAAAAAATAAAAAAATAGGTAAAATGAGATCAAAATTTTCTTACAACTTTCTTATGGAAAAATAAATTTTCTTTTCCTCCGTTTTTTTTCGCAACCAAACGGAGCTTAAAAGTTTTAATTTTCGAGTAAAAAAAGGTGCTTGTAATATCAAATATGATTCGATTATTTTGGCTGCTTGAAATGATCGCAATATGATATTAAATGAATCATTATTTTGATAGCGATATGCATGAAGCTCATGGGAATGAGATACAAGGCATAATATTGTGATACATTTCTCTTAATAAAATGTCACTCTAGTCTATGGATTCAGTTTCCATCTGCAAGTGACTGCTCGCTACTCTAAAAATTGATTTCTTGTTAATAGATAGTATTGGGAAAAAGTCGAATGAATTCTTGATTGAAAAGTTTAAACTTGTCAATTGCTCGATCGACACCGAGAATAATACGAATCCTAGATGTCGATTGAGAGGTCAATACAGACTCGAATTTATGGGAGAGAGAGAAAGAGAAAAAGAAAAAGAAAATTCCAGAGTTACGTATTACACATAACATGGAAAGTCGTGTGTAGCACGGTGCATACACCAAAACATAAGAGGCCAAAACAAAGCCTAAACCTTATGTTCATCTAGCAATTATTAGATCCAATAATTCAATTCTCATCTCCGGTATCCCTCCCTCATATGAAGTCAAATCACAAGTGGGCAGTGGCCACCATTTACATTAGATATTCCCACTACATTAGATAATATAGGGGGTACCATATATTAAGGGAAATGTGTGCTCCCTAATAAGGGTACATAGCGTGCTTATCCGATTTATTTTCTATATATATATTCTCTATGCCAATTTATGTTATGCCCTAATCTCTACAAGCCTATCAACCTCTTCATTAATTGTCATTTACTTTATCATAGAATCATTTATACATCTAATGGGATTAATCGAGTGACAAAGTTTATGTATGACATACTTCGTTCATATGTGGGTTGTACTCCGGACCTCCGGCCGTTTTAGAATAATCCGTACAAAGTGGACAATTTGCATAAACAATGCAACCGTCTCAAAGCTAACTTTTGAAAAATTACATATTATTTACGTTTAATATAAGTGGTGACATAGATCGTACACCGATCGATCTGTAATCCATGTTATATTTTTTTATGTACATGTTTCTTCCATACCGAGTTATATCACCATATAAATAATGCTACAACGTTGGACCTTACGAGATCTTATGTTACATTGATTTTGTTGGGTGCAAAGAGAAGACTAAGCATTTTTAGTATAAAATCGACTCGCTTATTAATTTTAAGCACCGTTAACAACCGCACCTAAACTCAAATCTGCAATCAAGATCAATTCGTAGATTTATGATTTCTTCCATTATGTTGTTTCTTCTCATCGTTACCTTCCAATATCAAATATATAACATGTATGATGATCTAAAACACTCATGAGGAGGTTTGAAGATGATTTACCGATTCAATCTTACGGACAAATCGATTCTCTAATTCCAGATTCAATTTTAGGCACGGTTACCAGTTGAGCTTGACTTTTTATTTGTCACGTACGTAAGCTTGTTGACTGGATGATCAGTATGGCGAGCGCAAAGAGAACAAAAATGTGAACTCCCAGATTAAAATTAAAGGGGTTATTATTATTTTGATGTTTAAGCTGGACTAAATACATATGATCGATGATATCATGAGCTGTCAGAGAGGGCAAAGTGACATAATCTTATCCAAATTTAAAGGCTTTTGTCGCACCGGAAGCTGCCTAACGCAACAACATATTGACATCCATCATTCAATCTTTAAAAACAATGATCCATCGAAAATAAAGGATGGACATCCCCCCACACTCCATGTTACCTTACCCTCCAAAGAAGGAGCATCTCATCATGAAGCATTTTCTAGCAGACATATGGCTGAACAGTAAGATGACGATCAGAAGAGTATGCTTTCTTTTAACCAAAAAAAAAGTAACAAAAAAATCCTCTTTTTTTTTGTAAAATAAAATAAATTTAAATAATAATGAAAGATACCGTTATCGTCTGAATTTGTGTTTGTTCTCGTGTTACGAGTGTTACCAGTTAAGCTGTCACAAAAAAAAACCACTAGAGAATGCGAATAATAATCATCGTCAACATTATTAGGGGTTTTCCTAAACATGCATACAATGTCTTATTTAAAAGGAAAGCTTTTATTATTAGAGGTGAAATGTCTCTGGACATCAGCTTTTTCAATACAGACACTTGTGTTTGATTATGATTTATGAATGTATATGATCAAAGTGCATGCAATGATCCTGTAAGAAAATCTAAAGGATACACAGCTTGAGCTTGTGGCATTTTCTTTCCAGCCAAGTTGGAGTTAATAATTTAGATGATACCAAAGACATGTAACTTCTGTTCTTTTCAGCATGTGGATCTGGAAGATGCTCTCTCTTGTCTAGAAAAATATGTTTGTATGTTTTCTCAATTACATACTGAAAACAATGTTCCCCGTTTCGTGGGATCCAAGTCCTCAGCTCAAAACTTAAAGTAAAACCCTAAACACATCAACAACAAGACAGATTCATTTGATTATTCTAATCATATTTTTCCGTAGTGGACAAATCAGCTCCATGTTTTCCTCATATAAATCTACCTTTCAAACACCAACACTTGGTGTGTACGATGAGTGATTGAATGGTACACTACAAACCAAAGTCTAGTGTCTCTTGGAATAATATCTTATTTCGTCATATGTGGCCGGCCTACAATGGTTGAAGTGTAGGAATCCCATTTGTTTCTTTCATAATCAACTTGTCAGTAAGCAGCCCCCACCCCCACCACTTCCATATGCTCTCTGAAAAATAAAGCTGTCTGAGATCCATGGCATGTGTTCATCTAGTGTTATATCTACAGTATACAAGTTAGATTTGACCTGAATTGCATTTATGTGAATGTGTTATATAACTTGAATTAAATCACTTAAACTATAAACAACGTTCAGCAATCATATCTGTTTAGCTTCTTTGAGCATTTGGAGTTTACTAATTTGGCTCGTATGGGTGGCCTTTACTATGTCTATGTGTATGTATGAACTGATTGTACATAACTACATCCACAAACAAATTCGATCGACAGTTATGACTTATGACATCAACACAGTTGATCAGAAATGGCTCAATAGAAATACTTATATTCAAGCCCAATTATAAGGTCATTATGTAATCTAGGTTATGTAGAAAACATATTATTGGTTTTGATGAGTATAACTAAATACATTTAATAACTAAATGCTAAAATTAAAAACGGGAAAAACAAACCAAGACAAAAAAAGAGAGGAGGAAGATATTGCAAACATTATTGGTTCTCAAGGCATCAATCATCTCTCTAGATCTCTCCATCCATCTCCCTCTCTACGTCATGCAACAGGCTGTCAGAAACCTCGAATCATTAACAACAACAACAAAAAAACTCAATACAATTCTATATATTAATGAATTGATCTCAATGCAGCTTTGTTGATTTCTTTAAGGAAAGTACTATATATTTCTTTGGATCCTAGCTATCATATGGCATCAGGAGCTGGAGGGGTACACCCTTACCTTAACTCTTGAGATCTTTGGCTGGTCAGTTTCAAGTTTTAACAACTTGTTTTCTTTTTCTTGTTCTTGCCTTCAGTATACTGTCCTATCCCTGTCTGCCCTCATAGATCATCTCATAATCTGTTACCCAAATTTGGCTGCACACTGATCAAGCTTAGCCTCATCCGCCCATATGGCATGGTTTTAGACAAACAGACAGTTCCATCATTTTGATTCCGGTGTTTATGGTGTGAGGCCGTGACGAACCCATGCATGCTTGATGATATATTAATATGAATGCTTTCTGAGTCCCGGACTTCATTTCAGGTACTTTTTGTGCTACATATCACGATTAGAGAGAGGATTCTTTTTCTTACTACAAATTTCTTAAAATGTTAAACTGCATGAAATCTGTTAAACTCTCAAATAAATCCTTACAATTCGGGATCATTTCTCTTTTTTCTTTTTTCTTAGGTGAGTAGGATTAATGGGAACAAAGCTTGAGAGTGCAGTGAATCTGTTAGCAGCCAGCTCCAAAAAACTAAGCCCTCAAAATGAATGGGGAGCTTGCCCGAAAGCTCAAACTGTGTTTGAAGATAACAGCTACCAGACATCAACCGACTTTCCAAATCTTCATAGTACTTGCTCAATGGACCGAATGGCCGTCAACTATCTACATAGCCTTGAATCCATCAAGAAAGCAATGCTTGAACATGATCATATTTTCAAACAACAGGTGATCCCCCAAATCCTCATAAATAGTCTTCAATAAAAGTTCACAAGCATCAAAAAGTCAGGGAATCAAATCTCGTGTTGTTGAGTAATAAAAATAAAGGAGTCAAACAGTGTTCGTTAATGCATAAAGTATAACTACTTTTTAATTGTTTCAAAATTTGCATATACATGAAATTAAGAAACGCATAAAAGTGCCTACAAAATACTCCCATGTCCGAGTAAGAAGGCAAATAACCGAACTCGAGCGTTGCTAAAACTTAAGCTGTTGGAAACGGCAGGTGAAGGAACTTCACAGGCTATATGGTGTGCAGAGAATACTAATGAATGAACTGAAATCCAAGGTGACAATACCAGACACGACCAAACAGGGATGTTTCCAACTCCAACAATGCGCAAAAGAACCGAGTACTGGAAGACAGGAGCTAGAAGAAATAGAGCTGACACTAGGCATTGGGAATAAAAAATATAGTGACAAAGGGATGAAGAAAAAGTACCAGGAGAAGCCACACCCACACTGCAATGTAGATTTGTTCTTATTTTCAAAATTCAGTCAGTGACCAATTTCAAGTGATCAGGCAGGGAAACGGGTTGCCATACAGGAGAGGAGCAGAGCCTGAGCTGCGGAGAAACTGTAGTAGTAGTGTGTGATCAGGCAAGGAAACGCCCTCATTGGCTCCTCATGAGCCTCGGCTCACACAAATCTTAGAAAACTCTGGTCTGGCTTTTAGTTTGTTTTTATTAATCTTTGGAACTCCTTTCCTATCCCGTTCTTCGTTACCCAAGAGCCATTCTTATGACGTCTCTCTTTGCCACTACATCCACATCCACGTGATATTTTCTCTAGAAAAGTTATTTCTCACCCGGTAGTAATTAGTAGATGCTGAGTTCAGATCCTCTCTCTTGTTGCGACCTGACACGGTATATATAATTGCCTTACTTGAATCTGAAGTCAGTGTCTTGATCATCAGCACCAACTGAACATTTCCAAGATAGAATGGAACTGAGTCCTGAATTTGTCCGACAAGCCACAGGATAACTTGGATACATTCCACAACTAGTCTGCATCAAAGAGACGTGTCAAATATACTCAAATATAAACGGAGGGAAAATATGTAGTAGCCACATCTACCTCAGCAATGCATTAAAATCTACACATCAATGGTGAAACTAGAGTTTTACCAATTTGCGACAAGAACGGAAAAAAGAATGAAGATCAAAAATGGTGATTCCAAAATCCCACTTGTGAAAATCTAGGAAATTCTAGGAGGAAACATGACAGTAAGCCACACTTTTTTGGGGAAATAAAATGTGAACTAGTTTCTTACACGCAGCTGTACACACTCCCATAAATGGCTTATGTGATTTAATATAGCCAATATGTATAGTATATAATTTCTCTTAACCACTCAAAACAACCATGATAGCAATCTATCACACACGGAACGGAAAGAATTGAGTACAGAACAAAAATGACAGCGCACAAACAGACCTGTGACCGCAAGGAATACAAATCAGCAGACTCAATGAAAGATCCTGAAATGAATAATATATCTGGGGAAGATGATAGAAGAAAAAATGTTTTCTTGTTTGGTGATGTGTAAGAGTTTTGGGGAGCGAATGCACCGATGCACTCCCTATCGCTTGAGCAGGTTTTGAGTTCTTCTTCCTCTGCGTAAACAAAGAATCTGTTTCAGAGGAATGAACGTGTGTAAAGTTTACCTGAAATGAGAAATTGTAAGTGAAGAGAATTCGTACATATTTGCATGGCGTGCTTCTTCCGCTAGATATCATCTATTTTACCGGCTGAAGGTGACGATTCACTGGAGGAGTCTTAGAACAACTGCAGTGCCATTTTTAGCTTGTTCTGTTTCCACTTTGGCAGCTTGTAGAATGCATCTTTTGTCATTCCGAATTTCTGTTTGAAGTCCTCTGATGATAGGTAAGTCTGTGACATCAAAATACAGGAAGGAAATTAATGACTGTTCCATAGAGATAATTATGTTAGATTAAATGATATTTACCTCTCGTTTGGTGACGTCCATTTCAGGAACAGGATCATCTATAAGTCGCTCGTATGGATATGTAGGAAGCCCTTCATCATCTTCGGTCTCACCCTCTTTTACATCCTCTTGTATAGTAAGAGATTCTAATCGACCGCTCATATTATTCTCTTGCGGCTTTGGTTCTTCCTTGGGCTTTGGAGCCTCTTGACTCGCTACAAGAACGAGTCAGAGAGTGAATAAAATAAAAGCCGCAAAAGCTACACTATCTCCAAATGAATAACTACAAAAGAATATAAATAAACAAAGATTCACCTTTCACTGATTTTGGCATTATTCTGACTGGCGGTGCTTTCACTTTTTCTTTTTCAAACGTAGATGTGAGCGCAGCAATAGCTGCCGATCTTGAAGCTAAGTTTGATGAAGACACAGACTCAGACGGAGCAGATTTTAGGAACAGCTTCCTGACCACCGGGGGTGGCTGTGAGAGATTTCTAGCATTTTGGTTCTCGAACGTAGCAGCTAAGGCACTGAAGGCTGGAGATCTACCCCTAACACGAACTCGATCGGGACTGAAGGTCACACTTCTTGATCGCTGCTGTGATTTTTCTGGTACACTGACACCAGACCTACCAGTACTGAACACCGGTGTTCGTCGTTTGGGTTTCTGGTCAAAAGTCAAATATATAGTCATGATTTGAAAATTCATGCGCTCATATATTGAGATATCTCACTCTCAAAATAAAAATGGCAATACAAAGGATAAGTATCTTACAGCTTGAGCTGGAGTACCCCCATTTTTCACTATAGCTAGCTTTCTTTGGAACGAGTTTCCTTGCATCTGAAGTGCGAAAAAAGTTGCATGCCTAATCAGATTCTACAAACTTTAGTTAATAATTTCACGCTAGTGTTGAAATTTTACTTACAGCTGTTTTGGCAGAATCCCATGTGAAAAAACATGTGAAGAAAGGAGGTTCATATCCTTCATTGACGACATAAATCGGTACCTCATGTGGCAGATTTTCAAGAAGAAGATCACTTTCAATGAATATCTGAAGAAAAACAATACTTGGTGACTTTCTGATAAACTAACTTAAACCATTAATATTTGTTTCTAGTCATGCAGATTGAATGAGGTTAAAGATTAGCATTTCATAGTGATTACCTCGCCAATAGCCAAGGCATTTCCTTTGTTCTTGACCTCTTCTCCAACCCAAACAAATATTTCGGAGTGACTATCCAAAATAAATATATCTTCGGTCATCAAATCATCTTGTGTGAAGTTATATATTTCTGTAACCTACAATACATACATAAAATTCCCACAAAGGAAAATTCAGTTGAGCATTTCTAGTCAGTGTTTAAGTTCAACTTAAACTCGAATAATAAGTTTATCAGTACAATGTGATGAATAACATAGCTTGAAAGATAAAGTAAAAGTACACACCTTTAAGCTGCCTGCAGCATCCAAATATCCAGCCATTGCACCAAAAGAAAATAAAATCAGCAATGAGAAGAAGGGGAGCGGAAAAATAAAATGATGCCGACCAAAACGGAGGCTTGAATTATCGAAAATGAGTGCAACTTGTTACCATTTGTGAAACTGCATGAGAATAAACGGGGATCACTTTCTGCAGCTTTCGCGATCTTTTGACTAGAGTACTCTGTTTTCCCCCCTAACAGTTCCCAGAAATTATCAGACTCTGACCCCTCTTTCTGAGGCTTTGACTGTACATTTGGCTGCAATCAATAAAAGATGTACATCAAAAATTGAGTCAAATTATAGCATTAGAAATGGCTTCCAGTCTTAGATGATGGAGTTGACGTCATTTTAATAATAAACCTGTGAAATGTACGTTGAATTAGCATCCGAACACCTACCTTTATAAGATCCAGCTGCCTCTCAACTAATTCTTGATCATTGGCGGTTGTCAGGTTCCCAGACCAAGTAAAGACTGTAGAATCATTGTGCAGTATAAAACAATACGCGGAGTTCAAAGATGACGCAACCTGTAAAATGGAACGAGAACATCCAAATGTTTACGTGACACAACCGAGAAAAGGAAATCACATCAAAAGAATGATATACTTGAGTAAGACAATGAAATAAGATAGTAAAGCTTACTGCTTCAACTTGAATGGCCTGCATGTTCTCCGGGCCATAACCCTGAATGCGAAACAGTGCCGTTGATGTTTCTGAGTAAGTGTCATCTGGAATCTCCTTCTCCGCTACATGCTTTTTGTACCCTTCGCTCAGACCACCCTATGACAATTGAGATTGAAAATTTTAGTTATTGCTATTACCAATGTCTTGGAAACGGAGTCTGATGAAACATGACCACTTTAAGATCGTCAACCTTGAAAACAATAAATCTTTGAAATATGGCATGGAGTTGGATTGGTTCCTTTCCTTCATAAAAGCGTGCCTTCAAAAAATATAAGATCCTATGATTTGGTCATGTGTAAGAATACTTGATGAATTGAATAGAACAGATATTTCGGCTATGACGCAAGTCAATCTACCTGACAGGGGACGTACTTGAATGACTCGACCACTTTGGTTGCTTGCGCAATGGCGGAATTTCTCTCTTCCTATATTAGATAATATAAACATGAGGTTGGGATCCACGTTTTTAGGCGAGAATTCATGGTATGCAGAGGGATCAAATGGTGACATTCCATACACGAATTTCTTAAACTATGAGTGTCATCCCAAGTTCTTACATCAGCAAAAAAAAAAAAATTAAGAGAGTTCTCAAAAAAAAAACTCTCTTAATAGCTAATCGCTACTGAATAATTATCTAGGGCCGCTCTAAACAAATTGTTTTGTTAACTGAAGGCAATCAAGATTAACACGAGTACCTCAACGCTTTGCTTTCCAAACCACGTCCCAATTAGAATTTCCTCATTCTCTTCTCCCGAATAAGTGTATTGAAAGATATAACAATCACCACTGTAAAACTTTGTCTGATCAGCGGCTGCAAGAAGAGTCTTCCCTGACCCATTAACACGCCATACCTGGAATGCCATGGAAATGTCAGCAACAATGATACTATATTTTATAACACATGCGCAAAAATCTCTAAAATTAGGAAAGCAAACGTGGAACCTGTAAGTTTCCAGTGCAATCAATATGTGGCTTAGGTTCTTCCTTAGCAGGCGCAACTTTAACTAGACCCCTCACATTGATCCCTTGGCGTTTCAAAAGTGCTAAAAGAAGATTGGGACGAGATGTCATTTGCAAAATGATGATGATAAAAACTCTTAAAAAGTGTTCATCCGCTTTTATTCAAAAGTATAACACCAACCTGCAACTTTGCCTTTTCCATCCTCAGTTACAGTTGCATTGGTTGAGGCAGACCACAAAGTGAACTTCGAACGAAAAACCACAGGTTCATATCCTTCAATGACACGTGTAATGTGACACTTTGTGCGATCAAGATCACGGAGAAGTGCCTACAGTGATTTGGTAAAGTAAATGAAACAGTCAGTTTGACGTTATGGACAGTCTTAAAATGATGAATAGTTAACTAATTAATTACTTCTGAGGCTTCACTTGCAATCTTCCTATCCTCGAGGGAAGTAGTTCTTCCCACCCACACAAACAGCTCAAATCCGCAATCCAAAATATAGGATTTATTCGTTTCTAGCAACTCCCTAGCAAGGGAGTCAACCTCAATCGGTTCTGCTTTTCCTTTCTTGATACTGAAAAGGGCAGGCGACATATTAGAAAATTTAGTCCCAAACTTATTGTAGAGTAAGCTTATATCTCTCCCTTGACATTAAATAGTAGGAATGCCATGATGAGGAAACTACGATCTTGAGAACAGTTACCCGAACAACTTGGTGGGCTGAGGCTCTGAAATCTTATCCTGGCTAGCAGCTTTTCTAGGAAGAGGCGCAAATCCACCGAACAGACCCCAAAACTCTCCTGACTCGGCATCTGCCATCATCTTCCCATCCTCTGTCAATGAAAGTGAAATCAAGTATAAGCTCAAAGACGCACTGGCATGTAAATTGTTACATTAATTCCGGTTATATAGTACACCAACCTATAGAAGCAATATCACATTTTCCATCATGGTATGTATCTTTGATGTATTGGAGAACTTCCAGTGCTTTAGCCCTCTCTTGAATTGAAGAGTTGGAGCCATTAAATTGGAAGATCTTCGAATTTGTATCTAGAATAAATATGTCATCGTGATTCAGTGATGATCTGGCAAAAGGAACCTGCCACAAACACCCAAAAATAATCATCATACGGTAACAAGAACCAACATTTCCAATAAAGTTAATCACAGATAGCTAGCGTGTATATGTACAGTGTACACCTGCCTCGGTTACATGAACCACGTGTTTTCCTCTGCACATAAACAGCCGTGTCTGATGTTCCTCAGCCTCGGCGTGCTTAAATCCTGATGCAACTCCACCCTCTTGGGGTATAATACATGGTTTAAAATATGATAAAAACTTCTCAGTTTCGTGACCTTGTACTTCACGATACTGGACAGCACGACCTCCTAGAGTTGCGTCAAGTTCTACAGTTTTTATTGCTGCTGCGCCAGCTTCGTCCTGAGAGGTATCCTTACCAAGCCAGTAGTGGATATCATGTCGCAAGGCACCACTTTTCAAGGCAGTAGTCTAAACCACAAAGATCAGCAGTTCAGCAAAATGAAATATATGATTGACTCGTGCTATAAGTCTCAGAATTGTCTTTCCAATGCGAACAATGAGTACTTCATGAGTTACCTTCAAGATGATATATGAGTCCCCAGTGAAAAACTTGCCATGGGATGATTGTGGGATAGCCACAGGCTTGAAGTTTTCAATGCGCCATATTTCAAGGCCACTACGGATAGTTAAAGAAACCACATAATCCATAAAACAGTTAAATGGCGTCATGGATTACGTAAAATGGAGAATAACATGGTAACTGATAAAAAACTAGCTGTTGTTCATGTTAATATACTGATAAACTCCGATGAGGAAAAAGCTATAAAGAACTTGACGAAAGTAAGGATACGCCTTTTGACCAGCTCCTTGGAAAACTGAATCCAAATCTTTCATTGAAACAGCCATTTTTTATCAGCTGGAAAAGGCAAAACAATATCAGAACAGTTATCGGTAACTTAGGTCTAAACATTTTTTATAAAATGCATCTGCGGATACTTGTAAAAACATTCGCATATTGCAAAACAATCTGTTTCCCAACATAATTCTATGCACAATGCATTGTACCCGCTCGAAGATAGACCATTGACTGCCCAAATGCAATAGTGTCTCAAAGATCACCTAACAGCTGTTCGATTTAAACAGAGAAACTAGCTATGCATATAGAACAACAAATGAGAATGCAAAATTACAAATTCAAACAGAAACTGTCTGTAATCTCCAAATTCAACAACATGACAGTACTGCATTCAAGGCTGATTTCTGATCAATTACACAAACCAATCAATAAACAATTCACCGACCAGAAATCAAAACAAGAATCCTACAATCAGTCACCAAGACAACATCAATCCACACATCCTCGATTCCCACGTCCAACAACAACAACAAACTTATCAAAACACTAAACTCCTCAAATAACAAAACACTGACATCAAATTCATCAAAACACACAAAAACCAAAAAGATGAAATTACCTCGATCTCACTAATCACGCCGAAGATCCAATCCAACCCGATAATGGAGGTAAATCAAGGAGAGATGCTTTGCTATCAGGAAGATGAAAGGGAAAAAAGGGACACAAAAAGAGAAGGAAATTGAAATAAAAGGGTGAGCTGTTTCACAGAATAAATACTAATCTCAAATCTCAACTGGCAGCTACAGAAAACAAAGAGAGGGAGAGAGAGGGGATTAGAGAAGAGATTACTTATTAAACAAAGGGGGATTCGGAAAAGGAATGAATGATGAGTGACAGGCGTGCTCGTCACTAACTCAACGCAACAAAAACAAACCACAGTTACAGTTTACAACAACAACACGATGTGGTGTGAAATGGATTTTTTTTTAAACAAATGGAAGACCACCACCGCAAGAGATGACGATGATAAGTGGTCAAGATTTGAAATTGAATTCTGGGGTGTGTAGATTTGTGTATGAAATGAAAAGGGTATGTGTGAAATTTAAAAAAAAAACAACAAGGGATTGAGATTGAGAACAAATCCACAGCGCGGTCAGGTGAAAAAGGTTGTCTTTTTATTGGTTGGTCGGAAAATTCAGGAGATCGGGGCGAGGATGGATTGATTGGTGGAGGTGGAGGAGTGGTGAGGTGGATAGATTGAAAACGGGAAAGTCGGTCACTGGTCACCGGCTATGTTTTCTTTTTATGCGTTTACCAATTTTGGCTGCAGATCTTTTTCTTCGGTCCCTTTCTTTTTTTTCTTTTTTTTTTCGATAATGGATTACACGGGTACAATTTATTGTACAAGATGTCAAATCATCTAGTAACTATAATAACAAATAAAGAACGGATCATATTTGACCACCAATACCCAAAAAAGAACTACATGGAAATCATGTACCAAATCAGCTCCTACATCAATACCCATCTTCCAGAAATAAAAGGCCCGCCTTACAAGCCTCCCAAGACAATAAATGCGAGAAAGCATTAAGGACGATGTCTTTCAAAAAGTCATAAAGACATAACCATCACAAGACTGCATTCACTCCTGCTTGACCCTCCATCTGCCTAACAAAATCATGGTGACTTTACAACTTTCCGGCACTTCAACGCTGTCAAAAAAGTCATCTGTCGCCAATGGGGTGGTGGCCCATTGGTTGAGAAGTCTGACAAACTTTTCAGAGGTCCAGGGTTCAAACCCTACCTCCACCATATTTACCTAATGGATTTTGTCTCCATTTAGGTGTCTTTCATTTCTCCCGCATCTGCGTGAAGGTTGTCTATTCTGTCCGTCGCCAGCGTGGCAGTTGTGTATTACATGAAGTTGCTTGCGCAATGGAGTTGGAGTTCTTGCCGTCGAGTCATTGAGATTATTGGTGGAGATATGATGTTGAAGTCTGAGCGTTATTGGATAATTATGTACTTTGAATTAGCTAAATATGCTACAAGAATGTTCAAATACTACTTGTAACCACCCATCGGAAAAAAAATATGAACTAGGGTCATAAAAACCATCAATAGCAAATGTTACAAAAAGATAGGAACATAATTTATTGACTGTAAGCTCAGATTACAAGTATCTGTTGAAATATAAGAAATCCAACCGATCTGCATCCTATGAGAATTAATGTGCATGTAACCTTCTAATGTATTTCATCTAACAAGACATTCAGTGATTCATGCAGGTGAAGCTCTTTCGGTACTGCTTTCTTTTGCCAGATACTCAACAGCAGCTAGCAGCAACTACCTCTTCAATGGCAGGACGACTGGTAGGTTCCTCATGAATGCACATTGCCGCGAGTGCAAGAGCACGCACCCAGAACAATTTTATTTATAAGTTTCAGTATGGAGTCGTTCACAAGAAGTGGTGGAATGAAATGAGGAAAGCGTCCTCACTGTTTAGTCTTTAATCTTACCTTAAACCCAATGCGCTCAACCTAATTCATTTTTTTGCGTAATTTTTTTCAAAATATACAATGAGATTGGAATATAATGTTGTCAATATCATTTTCCGGCTTTAAAAAAAATTATAAAGAAAATTTATAAATCACAAATAGCATTTTTGATTCGTAAAGGATGTCGGTCTTGTTTTTAAGTATTTCATTATTTTCAATAATTTATTTTTGGCTGCATGATGCAGTTAGCAGTTACAGATGAGAATCCTATGATTCATTGTGCATCAAAATTCGTTATTGTTGTTTGTGTCATAAGTTTTGCACCACGGTTTAGAGAAATATTAGTTTTTGTGAGATATGAAGAGTTTAATGTGAATCACTGATTTTGGTAAAATTAACGATTGAAATTACTCCTCCGTCGTATATTTTTCTTTTCATTTTTGTTTTTGATGTTCCAAAATTTTCTTCTCATTTCCTTAAATGGAAAACGTTTTCTCTCACATTTACACTCTCTCTCCAATCTATTCACTTTCCACTAATTCTCTTCCCTACTTTTATCTCACATAACATAATTTTCTTAAAAACTACGCCAACTACTCAACGATAACAAAAATATGAGACGAATGGAGTAAAATAAAGCTTTAAATTAAAATAAGAAATGATCGAGAATAGTGTACATGAGAGACAACTGTCATCACTTATTGTCATTTCAATTTCAATTTTTATTTTCATTTGTAATTGACTTTTGAGTTATAAAAAAAAAAATTATTTTTAATTAAAAAGTATGCGTGCCTAGTTTTAAAAAGGCAGGTATTGATGAGACTCAAAATTTGATGGGAGTGTGATCATCAAAATTTATGAATTAAGAAACAATTTAGTTAACAATGTTATAAATATCAAAGTTGAAATATGACCCGATTAAGCTCACCAAGCTCACGAAGAGCGTGATTCATTGAACTATTTGTGTGCGTGAAGTTGCTAAAGTACACATGTGCTTGATTTAAACTATATATTAATCAATAATATTAATCTTATACTAAATATTATTACCCAATTCAATCAGGAAAAAAAAGGTTCACATATATTATTTTTAATTCACATACATCCTGCATGATATTTCAATGGGTAGAAATCAGGTAAAAAATGTCTAAATATAAAAAGTACAAGTGTCAAACTCGTCGTTCCGACGGGATGCGGCGACAACAAATATTGTTGTTAGTGTTATTATGTGACGATAATGACATATATTAAAAAATAACATGCGCAACAACTCAAACATTTTTATTAAAAATTTAAAAAATATTAAATATTAATTGATTTTTTAATTTAGTTGGAATGATTTAGTTATGTGATAGGAGTTTAGTTAGATGTTGTTGGTAAATGTTGGATTTAGTTAGATGTTGTTGCTAAATGTGTGTTCATCTAGTTAGTTAGTCTTTCATATATATAGATAAAGAGATCATAACCATAGATGTACCTTCTAATCAATGGCTGAGATTATTCAATTAATATCTATTTAATTATAATAAAAATGATTATTCAATGTTTGAGGGTATTTAAGACATTTTGATCTGATTTA
>JAWWMW010001791.1:0-10186 GCA_035048345.1 Echeveria elegans | reverse complement strand
CAAATACGTGTGGATGGCGTGTGATATAAATAAAAGTATGGGGAAGGGTATTTTTGTCAAATGATTTTTTTTTGTCTTTATCCTTATTTTGTTTTATTATCCTACAACGACGAAAATCAGAGCTTTAGCAACGAATTTTTCCGTGGGTGTTTATGTGTTGAAGATTGTATTCTTTTATATATATAGATTTCTTAAAACATAAAAAACGCTGATATCTTGAACCCGCACTGTGAACTTCTTTCGAATTTGACATTTATAGCTTTTATGCTGCAACTGATAATGCAATATAAAATTGAGCTATCAGAGCAGTTTCATCCTTTAATACTTGCATTATCGATTTCGGGTATTTTAATGGTCATATTATACCCCCTTAAGCAACCATTTGGTTGAGCTTATTTTTCTTGCAGGTTTTCAGCTTATCACTTGCTGCGTTGGCCTCTTTAATCTGGCTTAGGAAAAACAAACCCAAGGCTTTGATCCCAATAATTTATGCATGCGCATTGATTGTTGCTACCATGCCAACAATCACAAGGTACGCTCTTTCCTATATAAACACATGACAGTTACTACATATCTTTCGTTCCTTGCATCTGATGCTGTAATCATCTAAGATATGCTTCTTAACTGAACATCAAATATCCCCCAGATGCAATGCACCTCATTTTAGATTTATTACATTATATCTAACTTTTTTACTTGATGGTTATCTTTCTCCAGCTATCTTAGACGAAGCCTTGGATGGCACTTCCCGAAAGTTGTGACCTTTGAACTGTCAACGTCCTTTGTTATCGCTTTCATCAGTTGGCAACTCTTTGCGGCGTGTCAGAGGCCATCTTCTTGAATCATGGTAGTTGACATAGTGTTTTTGACTCAGTTGTCCCCGTTACTTCTGAGTGAAAGATCAGATCATTTTTATGATGATGCCAAGACTTATCCTCTTCATTCTCAGCCCTGTTTTTTTTTTTTTTTTTTTTTTGCCAACAATTTCCATTCAAGCCGGACAGAGCTTGATACTTAATGTATCACATCTGTTAAGGATAGAGAAAACTGTTTTTGCTACTTTTCAGGTACAATTGACGTTTGTTTGGTAGAAAATAATAGTGGTTCATGCCCCCCGTATTGTGGTTGGCTGACGTCCGAGCACAAAGAACCTCCATCAATTTGACTGGTAATCTTAAGACATCCAATTCTAACAATAGCTATTCCCAATCTTGTATTTTTCTCACTCCACCCTATATTAAATCTTCTCTAATGTCAACCTCAAGTCAGTAACGGTCAACCCTTCGATCTTAACATCCTCCAGAACATGCAGTATTTTGTTAAATGAACATCCTGATTGAGTCTCTCAAATCAATGTTCTGAAGGAAATGCAGACCTCTTCCTGCTTATTATATCTGTCTTTGCTTCTCGCCATCTCTCCGTTCACTACACTTGCTCTTTCTCATGAAAAAGTCTCGTATATTGTCGACCGGCAGCTGCTAAACCTCCGAGAGAACTCTGACCTGCCAGATTATTATGACTCCCAGGTCAATATTACACTCAGCTTTCCTAACCCACGCCTCAAACGCGCATACATTGGTCTAAATGCATGGAAAAAGGCTGTGTACTCTGATCCGTTCAACACAACTAGTAACTGGGATGGACAAGATGTTTGCTCCTACAATGGTGTCTTCTGCGCCCCAGCATTGGACGATCCTAATATGAACGTTGTTGCAGGTGTCGATCTCAATCATGCAGACATAGCTGGTTACCTTCCTGTGGAGCTCGGGTTACTGACAGACCTAGCTCTGTTCCACGTCAACTCCAATAGATTTTGTGGGGTCATCCCCAAGAGTTTTTCCAAGCTGAAGCTTTTGCATGAGCTAGATGTCAGCAACAATAGGCTGGTCGGGCCGTTTCCTGAGGTTGTTCTGGATATTCCTGACTTGAAATATCTGGATATTCGTTACAACGATTTTGAAGGACAGTTGCCACCTGAGTTGTTTGTCAAAGACTTGGATGCTTTGTTCCTGAATAACAACAGGTTTACATCAATCATTCCAGAGACACTGGGGAACTCGACTGTCTCAGTCTTGGTCTTCGCAAATAATAATTTCACAGGATGCATCCCACACACTGTAGGGAATATGAAGAACACCCTGAATGAGATCCTCTTCACCAACAACAGGCTTGGCGGATGCTTTCCTGTCGAATTGGGGTACTTGGCAAATGTGACAGTCCTGGACGCTAGCTCCAACTTCTTCACCGGAACCATGCCAAAGAGCCTTGCTGGGTTGACGAGTGTCCAAGTGATTGACATATCTAATAATACTCTGACAGGATTTGTGCCGGAGGATATATGCATGCTTCCTAACTTGAAGAACTTCACATTTTCTTACAACTACTTCAACGGCCAAGGGAAGGGATGCTTGCCAGGACTGAGAAAGGATGTTGCCATTGACGACATGAGTAATTGCCTGCCCCAGAGGCCTAATCAGAAATCTGCCCAGGAGTGCAAGGCTGTGATTAGCCGGCCAGTAGACTGTAGCAGTGACAAATGCGGAGGTGGACAAGGGGGGAAAACTCCGGAGAAAAAACCACCCAGTCCGGTTAAGAATCAGGCGCCCCCACCGGAATCTCAACCAAGCCAGAGTCCATCAACTAAAACACCAGCATCCACACCAGGGTCCAACAAGTCTCCACCACCTGTTTATTCACCTCCTCCTCCTATTCAGGCCCCACCATCACCAGCCGTCAGTTCCCCTCCCTCACCCAAAACTTCTCCACCTCTCCAATCACCTTCGCCTCCTACAGTCCAATCTACACCATCACCAGTCCGTGCCCCTCCTCCCGCACATGCTCGGCCACCACCTACACAGTCACCTCCTCCCAAGTCCTTGCTTTCACCACCACCATCATCACCAATCAGTACTTCCCCACATCATCAGTCATCACCGAAAGGCTCTCCACCCCAACAAGTCAAGTCTCCTCCGCAAATGGCATCTCCACCCCCACCAGTTAAGTTGCCACCGCCACCTGTCAAGTCTCCTCCTCCCCCAGTGGCATATCCACCACCACCAGTCAAGTCCCCTCCTCCTCCAGTGGCATCTCCACCACCACCAGTCAAGTCGGCGCACACACCTGTCAAGTCACCTCCTCCCCCAGTGGCATCTCCACCCCCACCAGTCAATTCGCCGCCCCCACCTGTCAAGTCACCTCCTCCACCAGTCAAGTATCCTCCTCCCCCTGTGGCATCTCAACCACCACCAGTCAAGTCTCCTCCCCCAATGGCATATCCATCACCACCAGTCAAGTCCCCTCCTCCAGTGGCATCTCCACCACCACCAGTCAAGCCGCCGCCACCACCTGTCAAGTCACCTCCTCCCCAAGTGGCATCTCCACCTCCACCTGTCAAGTCGCCGCCCCCACCTGTCAAGTCACCTCCTCCCCCTGTGGCATCTCAACCACTACCACCACCAGTCAAGTCTCCTCCAGCAGCTCAATCTCCAAAATCGAAGAAGTCACAGCCTTCGCCACAACCAACAGTTTCTCCTCCACAAAATTCCGGAAAACAGGGTTCATCAACCCCACCATCACCATTTAAGTTGTCTCCAAAATCCAAGTACCATTCTCCACCCCCGCCACCTCAAACGCAGCATCCTTCCCCAACTCCACAAAAATCGACCCCTTCTCCAGGAGATCCACACGAACTGTCTCCTAAACATTCCCAGCACGCGCAACCTCCTCCCCCAGTTCCTTCTCCTCCTCCTCCTGCAAAGGTGGCCAAACCACCTCCCCAGTCACCATCCAAAGGAAATTTCCATAAAACCTTCCCAGCTCCAACCACTGATGATCCACATGAGTTGTCCCCTAAACAACGCTTCCATAGATCACCTCCACCACCAGTTCAACCAACAGTACATACACCACCAGTGCCTACATCGCCACCGCCACCTGTTCCAAATCTGACACCCCCTCCGCCTATCCAGTCGCCCTCACCTCCAACGCAAGATTTCTTCTTTCCGCCGATTGTTGGGCATAGGTATCCATCGCCTCCACCTCCTGTTTTCCCTGGATACTAACCAAGCTGCATACATGTCCGAGCCATGATTGGATTCATTAGCTTAAACATCATCCTAGCACAGTTCTCACATTTTTGTTAAGTTACTGACTCATGCACCACTGGTCAGAAATCTCGTGAATATATCTTTTAAATGTACATGTTAAAGTCCATCCTTTTGAACCCAAAGACTTCAATCGCCCATTTCATTTCAACACTGTACTAATAATGTGAACAGTTCAATTCATACACTTTGTTGCGTTTTCTATCCTTAACTCAACTGCTTCAGAATAAGTTTAAGTAGATCAGTTCAGTTTTGCCATTCAAGTAAATTAAGTTTCAGTTATGGTAAAAAGAAAACATATCATAACTCTTCGCTGTATAGTTTCTCTTACGTTTTTCATAAGCAAAATATATTTAACATGTAACAAACATGCATCAACATATAGTATTAAGCCCTGAAGTGATGCTAAATGATCAAATAACCTACCAATGAGCTCCCAGATTGGTTCTGGCTTCATTGGATTGGTTTTTCTTGTTTTGAGACTGGTTATGATTTTGAGGTGGCTTGGCATACGAGGACAGCTCTGACTAATCTGACCTCATGGGGCGCAACTCGTTCAGTTGGCTTCTGGAGTTCAACCAACCTGTTGTATTCCTCAGTAATGTTGATGCTGAGACTTGCGGGTACTGCAAATTTTCACAGCAAACTGAGCAAAGGCCAAATTGACAAAAAGTATAGCTACCAATAAATCATGTGTAAATATGTGTCAGCTTAAAAGTGGCACATCCTATGGCTGGCCGCTGCATCGACCACCTTCCATGTAGAGAGCTTCCAAAGCGAACACTAACACTACTACACCCTCTTCTCTATATATAAGTAGATGGTTCACATGAGCTAACTTGGCTATTGTGACGTGCCATGTGATGAATTAGGCCCATGCACATTCCAAGCATCATTCTAAATCATGAGCCAGTAGTAAACTCGCACTTTCTTAAAGAATTTCTTAGCCTGATTAAGATATGCTGCCTCCATGACATTCTCATTTATAAGAGCATAGCTAGTTATCCAAACCCTGTCACTGGAGCCAGAATAAGGATTATGAGTATTTCCGTAGGTTAGATTTCCATTGCTTCATTCAATTCTTAAAGCCTAGAGGCACTCACTATGCAGCCTTATTGAGAGCAGAACTCAATGTACGAGCACTCTTGGCCAAGTCTTGCGTAGAGAAAGACACGCTTATAGCATCTAGATGAAGCGTCGACTTAATTGGCCAAACAGTTTTTCGAGCCTCGCAACCTCCTCCTCCAGCACAGCCACTTCAGCAAGCAACTCCAGTGTCTGCAAACAAAGACAACAAAAAAAAATCCAAATCATCCTCCAATCACAGCATCATCATGAAAATAGTTGAGCTGATATGATCCTAATATCTATGCAAGAACATGTGGGTTAAAACTACAGTAGAGCAAGAAGTAAGTATGGTAAAATGATTATTGAATTGGCTTACAGAAGGAGGTAGATAGGATGGTGAACGAGGCAGAGATTCAACAGGTCTGTTGAATGCCCTTTCCAGAGCTCTACGAGTTTAAGTTACTAAACCACTGTAAATCATTCGTAAGACTTTGGGTTCGTTCCATGCCGGTATTCCTAACTTGCAGTCTACAAGTATCATCAAAAATCAAAACAACATAAAATGAAAGAAGACTAACAACTAAGGAAAAGGAACTGGCAGGAAACGTCATCTGATTCGTCCACAATGCGCTCAATCGTACTGAATACCAACTTGCTATCCACCAAATACATGATAAACCCCTCAACGCTCGGCTCCCAAATTCCTCCTTCATCAACACTATCAATCTCGGACTGCTGGGAATCTAGGTCGTCTTCGCTGCTCCGAGTCCTGTCAACGTATTTACATTTACTGTTCTGGAGCCTCATCGCAACGAACCTCGTCTCCTCCGTGACGCCTTGTCTCTCTCCAGGATATTCCATTCTATACATCTTCCTCTTTCTCAGAAACGGTGGATTCAGCAAGCTCGCGGCTTCTTCACTAGCGGAGCACCAAATGCGGAAATTCATTTTACGAAACTGGAACTCAGCTTCGTAAGCTAATAATGCCGCCGGTAATGACGGATTTTCAATCGCCGATGTTAAATTGAACTCAACCGCGGCGGCGGAGACGTAGAAGGAGCAACCGTGAGCGACCACATAGCTGAGCTCCGACGACGTGGAGAGAATAGATGTTGCGGTTAAAGAAGTAGAAGACTTTGGGCTTTTGTAGTGGGTGATAATGATATAGCCCATTTGATGATCAAACCCATTTACTGCCCAACTCCCAAATAGAAAACGGAGCTTTCATGCTTAGATTTTTTTTCTTTTCGGTAATGGGTTTCACGGATACAGTTCGATGTACAAGATGTCAAATTATCTAGTAACTATAATAATAAATAAAAGACGGATCATATTTGACCACCAATACCCGAAAAAAACTATATGAAAATCATGTACCAAATCAGCTGCTACAGCAATACCTATCTTCCAGAAATAGAAGACCCGCCTTACAAGCCTCCCAAGACAATAAATGCGAGAAAGCATTAACGACGGCCCTCCTTTCTTTCTTTCTTTTTCGATTACGACCGCCCTCCTTTCAAAATGCCATAAAATACACCAAAAGCCATACCAAGAGAAACTAGTTTCCATTTTGGTAACTTAAATTGTAAAACCGTGACTATGCCTTCAAGCTATAGCTATGTCCTAGAACTGAAACATAAATAATTAAAAAGGAGAGGAAACCCTATATGAAAATGTCATTGGTTCTATAATGTTTGCAATGATAAGTACAAAGTTAGATTCGGCATGTGTCATGACTCTCTCGAACAGGTACATGATATTCCAGCCACAAACGTTGGTATGCTCTGAGATATGTAATTTCTTACGTTTCAAACACACTTGATATAGGTCAGATATGGTAAGAATGGTGAGACATTTTACTTGGTAGGATATGCTGATGTTGATTTAGCTGGGGATAATTATTTTAGGAAGTCTTGCACCGGTTTTGTGTCTACATTAAGCAAGAATTGTATTACATTGAAATCTTAATTGCAGTCTATAGAAGCTTTAAGTAAAATAAAGTCTGAGAACAACCTGACAAACCCTAGAAATTGGAGCTGGATCGACAAAAATGATGAAGGAGAAACTGGCCATCAATTCGAGTTGCGGTGAAACTAATGAATGCTTCTGGATTGAAATGTTACATTAGTTCTCAAAGGGTTTGAGAGGAATAGCAGATCGGAGATAGTCAAGATTCCATCGCTAATTGTCCAATTCATTTTGTACAGAAACTCATCATTAGCATAGTGGATTTAGGGTCGACAGTGAGTCCACGTGGAGTAAATAAGCATATAACCATGTTAAAAAAATGTTTGGGTGTTCATTAGCTTTGTGTTTTGTTTGGCAAACAACGTAATTACTACACTGGAATGTTTTTTTTTTTTTTTGTAAAATGTTGGAATTTTTTAAATTTTCAATTGTAAATATATTAGTATTTTATTTAACGAAATAGTTATCAGAGTTCTCACGTGTACTAGAGTTGACTGTAGACAATTCAGATTGCATATGATTTTTGAAAGCTGCTAAGGAAAAACACCATTTTGCACGAATTAAGTATTACTTCCTTTGTCTCAAAGTATAAATCAATTTTTTTGGATGTCCCAATTTATATATCTATTTACTAAAGTTAGTAAATAATTTAGCATAAAATTTCCACTTTAAATTTTATATCTCTTAATTATGCAATTTCTTTGCTTATTTAATGCAAATATAATACATTAAACAATGGTTAAAAGAGCACATCAATAGAGTTTCAAAATATGCGAGAAATTTGCACGTGGATTTATATTCTGAGATGTACGGAGTATATAATATGTCAACATATAGTGATCTATTGGTTAAGGATTCTCTTCTAAATCTCTTACAATATATTAATTTAGTCTCCTCTTTCATGGGCCATTTCCTTAGGCGTGTCGTTCCTCCTTCATGGAAGGTATTTCAATCCATGAATGTGATGGTTAGGATTTGTTAATTTTATTTTCATCAAACAAGTCACAACCATCGATATGTATCTTATCAATGGTTATGATTCTTTCATACTTTATATCAAATTCGATCTTTTTATGTGATCTCTTCAATATATATACATATAAAGAGTTTGGATTCCATGAGAAACACTTGTTCTGTTGAGATCGTGCGAACCAAATCTGATTCGTCTATCTTGAAAATCAATGGCCATGATTTATTATGTTTAAAAATCTCACGAAATTCAAACGAAGGGCGCACACTGGTAATTTTATCATTTTCGTAGGTTACTGGTACAATTCACATCGCTCTCATATAGTTCACATAGTTCTCATATACTTTACATAGTTAAATGAAAGTTTACAAAAGTTTTTTTTTATAGTTCACATGTATTTTTTGTCGTTCACATAATTCACAAAAGTACTTTATAGTTCAATAGTTCACAAAACTTAATATTCATGAAGATCGTTTTTAATCCACTCTCTTAATTTTTAAAGTTCACAAAATTTTTTTATAGTTCACATATATCTTTTAAAGTTCACATAATTCAAAAAAGGTATTTTATAGTTCACGTAGTTCACAAAACTTAAAATTCACCAAGATCTTTTATAATTCAGTTTCTTAAATTGAGTCCTATGTATGAAGAACTTTCTTAAATTGATTGAGTGACATATAGGTTGAGTTGTGTGCTCGGATCGCATCTCAATCACACGTGTCCCGCCAACAACAAGCATAGCAATTTCATTGTAGTCGTATATTTCTAATTCGAATTGATTCTAAATTTAACCTTCATTAAATTTAGTCCTAATTAAAATCAATTTGCATTTAGATCAAATTAATCTTGTCTGTCAAATGAAGATGATGGACGATTGAGATTAATTTGCACCCTGTCTCACCAAATTGTTGGGTTCTTACCGGATTCACCTTCATATATACTTTCATTGATTTAACCCTTATTTCGTTTACCTCTTTAAATTTAACAGAAACTGAACGGAGCGAGATGGAAAACGCAGCAGCAGCCTCTAATTGGCACCGCACGGGGTAAGCTGCAATAAATTAGAGAGTAGTCATTAGTCCAATCTGTAAGTGCATGTCTATCTGGTCCAGAAATCCAATAATCGTTCAAACTTAGGGCCACTTAAATATTTAATTGCATTTCTCAATTTGTAGCAATCTTGACACGGGATCGTTTTCGTTTGCTTAACTTTCAATAGATCGTAATGGCACGGCATCCACGAGGCTGCATGCATGCATTTGAATGCAACTTCAATTCTCTTCGGAGTTCGGATTCCTACACCCACCAATGGTTTTGTGTTGAACTTTTCTTTGTAAAACATTAAAGCACACCGCCATAAATTAAGTGCATTGCAATTCAATCTAAGGTGTAAGTTGTAACGTAGCAAAAGCGAACATGTGAAATCAGGTTACACATAAGTTAAAAATGAAATACATTTCTGGAGAAGAAGAAAAAAAGGGTGAAAGAGTGATCCAATCAAACACTATAATAGTGAGTAGACATATTTGTTCGGAATAACATTGCACCTTGACGATAATTATAGTGAAAATAGTTTCAATTTAAAGTCTAAATCAGATTTGATGACAGATAAAAATGCTACATACATCAAGAGAAAAATCTGTTCTCTCTCTTTCGTACTTTAAAAATGATAATGTGTTACGTGAGTACCCTTTTGTATCAATTAGTCATTAAGTACTACTTATTAATGGAAGCATAAATGAGAGACATTGTGAATGGCTAAGATTTTATCATGACCGTCTTACAAAATATTTGTTATCTCACCTGAATCTTTTCCATCATTTTACATTATACATTTTTGAGATGTGAGTCGATGTTTATAAAAGTGAAAAATGAGGTAGAGTTCCACTGCACCAGGTCATAGAAAAGTACTTTAGTTTTCTGTTTCGAAATTTCCTTATTTGAAAAGTACAACAAAAAACTGATGGCGCCAGAGGCCGTGTATTAAACTGAGCTTAAAACATACTATGAGAGGAGAGTCTGCACGCTAATATAAGAAGATGAAATACAACAGAAATCATAGAAAAAGACATCCTTT
>JAWWMW010001790.1:39290-59797 GCA_035048345.1 Echeveria elegans | reverse complement strand
TGGTGTGTTCATCCTATTACCATCCATTTAACTAAACGGATAAATGGGATGGATGAATTTATCCATTTAGTTAAATGGATGGTTAATGGATGGTTATAAATGGATGATTCGTGGACGGATAAATGGTTTTGGGACAATTTGACGGGTCTAAAATTGGTTATGGAATGATGATTTTTTTTTGCATGACTTAAAATAAGTTCGCATCACACTCATGACCTATTTGATCATCATTCAGGGTATGAGATGATCAAGCATTAAATTGATCATGAGATGACCTACTTTGAAAGTTGGTCATGAGTCAACTACACACACAATACTATTATTTAATGAGAAGAGTAAGCGTCTCCTAACGATTCCCGCTCCATTTTTAATTTTTAATTGAAAAAAATTGCATTTTGATTATTTATTGTGAATGACGGGGCAAAACTAAAACTACATATTTGATGATGCAAATTATATTCTATTATATAATAGATAGTAATAGATAATATACACACAAATATTATTTACAAAAATAAAAATAACTGATAATATACATGATTTTTTTTAAATAAACGATTTTTCTTAATTTTTCAAGTTGCCCATATTTTTAAAATAAAATGTCATGCTTGAAAAGAGTTTAAGAAAATATTTTATTAGATTAAATTAAAAAAGGTATACATGAAAAAATGAAATGAAAATATGGTCATCAACCATGACCAGAGAAAATTCTAGAGGATGAACGACTCATTTTTATTGAGCCATGGTTGAGACTTGAGGATGGTCTTAGATTAATCATTGTGAATATATTGTGTTATTATAGTTTTTCTTGTTAGAGATATTGTTTTGTTAACTTTCACCTTTCAGGTGTGCCTCCCACCTGTTTGACAAAATGCCTCACACATATTTACTATCTTCAAGCATTTTAGTAACTCTTAACTCTTATTCCTACTACTCACTTTGGTGTTTGTTGCTTTGTACTCCCTGTTTGACTAGCTTCTGCTACCTAACACTGCTTGTTATTGATGGAGTTCATTAGGAAGCAAGTTCATCAACCTTCCAAAGCAGCAGCAGCTTCCAGCAACTAAACAGTATCGTTACAATGAATGGTGTGTTGGATTCTTTGGTTTATAGTTGTTGGCTTATTTGTACTTGTAAATGATTCCAATGCTGTTTTTTTTTCTTTCTCTTCTTCTCTTTTCCAAGCCACGAATAACTGTGAAGCTGTGTTGTGTCGGCATTTTCCTGGCCTGTTACTGCCATAGCTTCCTTCGACTATTCAGTGAGAAAAATAAACCTTACGCCTATATATTCGTTGTGCTTGATCTGAAGTTTTCATTTTACTACTGACTATTCAGGCGCATATCATAGATAAAACTCATGTTCCCTAGAATATATTGCGTACATCATATCAATATTGTTTTCTAAGCATTTTTGGTGTAGAAGCGGACGCCAACAGCTGCTCCCAAAATTATTAGAGGAACTAGGAACTGGAGGAGCTTGATGATGAACTCAGACGTCCTGTCCTGGTTGTAGTGTGGTTGCTTTGGAGGAGTGTAAGCGGTTTTCAAAGGGATGGTAGCTGTGTCCGTAAAGTTCTTCCATGCTTGCTTTGGCACTACTGCTGTGACCAACATCCTCCAAGTCATCTGTTGCCTGCAACATCATAGGTCAAGTTGAACAGTGGGTTAACTAATACTCACTGGTAAGTAAAATATCAACACTTTACAGCCTTAAACTTCAAAAAAAAATAATCTCGAAGATGTTTCTCTACTCCATTCTCTATATCACCCAAGAGGCGGACTTTTACTGTCTCGTCCTTTGAAATAAAATGTTTGATTTCCATGTGAAAGTTTGCCGAGTGGACGATCTAAAGTTTAGACGTGGTGCCTGGGGTAATAGACCTAAAATGTATTTCATTTTGGTTACATGGGCATGCACTAATCACAGAAATGCAACAAAACCAACTCAATACAAATTGGTAAGAAGCAAACTCCATCAGCGCAATATATATCATCTTATAGCCAACATGCAATACAGAAAGAGATAATACCAGTGGCAGAGATGATCTTCCAAGAACTTGGTCACATTATACACCTGTTCATTCATATAATCAGCCACCAATCATCAGATGACTAAATGTTGTAACTGGGGACTTATAAAAACCCTAAACAACAGAAAAATGAGTACCTTGCCGTGGATGATGAGCCAGCAATCCCAAGGTGTAAACTTTAGTTTCACTACCCATCAGAATCAGAACAAAACCCCAGCAAAAGGAGTATGTGTGAGAGATGAGAGATCTCAAGAAATCAAAATTGAAATGGAAATGCCCAAAAATGGATTTGATTTGAATTTTTAAGGGTTTGATGGGTTGGTTGGTTTACAACTACCACCAACAAAACCAACTGTAATATTCCTGCGACCATAGTTAATTGAAAATGTTGGTATTGTTATGTTTTTGATTACCAGTTTTGACACATCTCTCCCACCCACCACATTGTATTTCAATCAAACAATCTTCCACTTCCAGGAAATGTTCTTTGAAAAATGAAAACCATGAATATGAAATTAGGGATTTGGATGTTGGAATTTCTAACCACACCCCAACATTATCACTCATGATATAGCTAGCCTAAGAGGAAGCAAAAGGAAGAGAGGATGGGTGAAGTTTGATGATACATGGGTATTTGAATATACAGTAGTTGAGAAGTATGTCATTGTGTCTTCATAAACTGACATTGTGCATTTGTATGCATTTGCATCTACGGATACAAATAGTGATGCGCCATTGCACCAAATTATGTTGCCACGGTCATTATTTTAGCATATGTGTGGGTCGAATTCTTATTAAAAGAAGTTTCCCTTCAAAAAAAATTTAAAAAAAATCTTCCTGCAAAAATTAACTTGTTTTTTTTAATATCATATCTACTCATTATTTGTATCTATTATCATATCCTCCTGTAAATCAATTTTCAAGAATCCAAGGAGATGTTCATAGCAAGTCTATAGCAACATATACCTTAACTTGAGGATACCTGTGATACTGTACGACAATCAACAAGCATTTCAGCTTGCAAAACAAAAAGAGTAACAAAGCGCTCAGACCGATAAAAACAGATTAAAAGAAACTTCACATAAAAGCAGTTTTACGCAATAATGCTTATGCTGACTGCTGAGGCTTCTACTGCTACTCATTGCAACACTAGGAACTTTTCCTATCAACAACCTTGCTTCTACAACACCAGCCACCATATGGGGAGTTCTGACTCCCATTCCAGCTAGATAGAGAAATTCGCATTCTGTTGGAGGCGAAAGCATGATGACTCTGGACAAATCACCAACATAATCAAAATGGGAGTCAAAGACAGTAACGATCAAATACACAAACTATCAGAACAGCTGCCAAACACATACCCCTGCATCCACCTTTCAGCCTCATTTTCCGAATGTGTTGATTCCAGATTCCAAATTCCAATGCAATATACCCATACCCATCATGCGCAAATCTGCAACAAGATGAACATGAATGACCAATTTCCTGAAATTTGTGTCAATGGAAGGGCATAGAACTGTCTTCAATGTCTCAGGGGAATAATATTCAGGAAACATGATAGAGTAAGGGAAATAGATCACTACCTGTACACGAGCATATCTACCAAAAAATGACAAATAAGATCCTTGAATGAGATGGATTATTCAATTGGTGGCTGGGTGAGCAAAGTTCCGTTCAAATCAGAACAATTTGTATCAGGTTGTTGGGATGACTTTGACTGACAGGGTATCATTCCTCTGGATAACTGCATCTGTAGTGGTTGGCCTTTGTTTACTGCTGGATCCAGCTTACTAGCTGTTCGCATTTCATTATCAAAATTTTGCAAAACTGAATCATAAAGCACTGACTCTGTCCGTAGAATAATACTCGAAGGCAAATTCACAGATGCACGACCATTGGACCCTGTAACACGAGGCAGAGATGCTGTAGTGTCGCTGGAAGGGATATTGTTCTTGATTTGTTCACCAGGTCGATCAAGTTTTGTCGGGTCCTTGCTGATCTGCTCAGTATTTCCTACATGGTTTTGCTCCCGCTCTTTCTTCAATTTGTTCGAACTATCATTTCTAGTTTTTTGAAGTGACTTCACCTTCTTGTTTGATGGAGGATTTCCACCTGAGGCTTCACCGGACTTTTTTGACTTTAAACTAGAAGATCTATCAGCAGAACGAGGCAAAATTTTGTTTTGACTGCAATTATCTGAGTTGGGTAGAGTCTGCCGGATCAGATTTGTTGGAGGAACCGAGCTATTAAGTTGATTTTGCTGAAAAGTATTGCTAAAAGACTGGGGTGTCTGAGGGTGCAAAGGTTGAGCTGGTCCACCATGCACCGAGGCTACCTGATCCATCGACTTATCTCCTACAGCAGAAGAAATCCTATTGAGATGGGAAGAACTGCCAGTTCCATTTTGGGAATTATTAATGCTTGTCGGGACAACTACATTAGTAAATTTAGCCAGTTGTTGAGGTCCTGCTAGCTGGGGACGAGGAGGATGATGAGGTCTACCAGACCGCTGATATGGGTGTGAGGACTGTCTCGCTTGAGACGGAAAGTGATGGTTCTGCTGGGGTTGAGATACAAGAGTAACCGGAGGAGAAGGTAACACAATAGGAGCCATCGGAGCAAATTGAGGTAGCATCGGTGACTGGGACATAGGTCTGGTTGGAATCACACTTGAAGACTGCTGCTGGATTAACCGCTGCTGTTGCAAGTGTTGTTCTTTGACTAAACGAGCATATGCTGGATGCTGCAAAACACTAGGGCCTCGAATACGAGGGTGATGATTCAGACCGTGAGATTGGCGTGGAGGCATCTGATGCTGGAGTTGATTTTGAACAGGGTGAATCTGGTCCATGGGAGCTGAACTACGATCAGAGAAAGTAGAATTAATCTCTCTGGAAGGGGTGGTATCATGGTTTTTCCCTTGTGTTGCACGAATGTGAAGCGCAGGTGCAGTCATCTGCCTTTGGCTCTCTTGACTCTGCCATGGTAACAAACAGAAGTGAACTTTAGTTTTATGCTCAACAAAGGATGTAAACAGTGATGCTAGTTTTAGATAACCCGTCAAGACTCATGCCCTATAGTATGCATAGTATTATCTCACTGAACCATGTGACCGGCTTTAAAAGTACACAGCCATACCTTATATCTAATAGTTTATAAAGAATAAACACACAACACTTTATTTTTTGATATGAATATCAGATGCAACTAATTATAGTAAAAGTTATTCTCTCGAAGATTTGACCAGGCTGAGCTTTCATAAAGAACGCAGTTAAACCAACAAGATAAGATTCTCCAGCAAGTCTGCAGACAACCTCTAATACTCATTTCACTTGATCTTGCTTCCATATAAGGTCTTAAATCCTAATACAATAGTAAGGGGTAATTACAGAAAACCACCCCTATCTTGGAGTGGTTTCCACCGACACACCCATGTGTTTCGACTTTCCATTAAACCACCTCTTTATTATTTTCCGTCACCCAGAACCACCCTTTTCACTTTTCCGTCTATTTTAACAACATACGCACCGTGAAAAGTTAAAAATAACATGGCGGCATGTCTACATGTTCCGTTAAGTTGGACGGAAAAGTTAAAAAGTGGTTTTGCGTGAAACAGAAAAAAGAAATAGGTTGTTTGATGGAAAGTAGAAACAAAGAGACATGTCGTTGGAAACCACGGTTTTTTTATAGTAATTATCCCTAATAGTAATAAAAACCATGTGCACTCCATTTTCAGAAGGGTTTTTACCTTGTCATTATATTAAAACCGATAACCAATCTCTTTCTCAAAATATCCTAAGAATGGAACCTAGAAAACAACAACGGGTGAAACCCCAATGTGAACTCACCAGGGTCATAAGAGCGCCGGAAAAGTTTGATCCAGAGGTTCCTTGACTAGAATTAACTCTTGGGCTCACGTGATTTGTCATACTAATCATGCCTGACGACGACACACCTCCAGCAATCGAAATGGACGACAAATTGGTACCTTGCAATCCAGGTCTCAATATAGGTGGACTTTGACTGTTTATCCCACCCATCATTCCAACACTATTTGCACTAGGAACAGTAGGTACACTGTTTTGATTCAATACTGATGGAGACCCGGATACAGGGAGGCCCGACTGTTGCGTGCTCATTGGGTTACACTTCTGCTGCTCATTTGCCAGCGAAGTAACATCCCTGTTTCAGATAACACACATTATCTACATCCAGCTAGAAGAGATAAAAAAAGGCACAGCAATTTTGTATAAGATTGAGCTAGGTACATAAATGAGGCACTGAGTGGACCCATTCCATGTGGCGAGTTCCTGCCAGTGACAAGACTGGAGGTTCCTCGGTAAGAGGAATTAGCACTCGAAGAAGGATGCATGGAATGCGTGTCTTGAAGCCCAAGGGTAACAGAATCAAGGTCCGGTAATGGTAAATCACAAAGATCGGGTGGCCTATCAAATATTGCGAACAGAAAGCATATTAAGACCACACAACAAGCAACATGACAAGAGTCTTTATCTGACAATATGATGAGGTTTATGGGAAGTAACATATTTAAAATTTGGGATTAAACACTTACGTTAGATAACCCCGGTTTAGATAATTTTGGGAAACTTCAGAAAGAGCAGTTGCATGTGAATTGTGAGTTGGCACGACTTGTTTTTGACCATGAACATCATTCTTCAGATGGAGAACAAAATGTCAGCAATATAATTACTAAAATCTAATAAGATGTCTCATTATATATGTCGTAATTCAACATTGCGTCCAAACAATCAGCAACAAAGTTGACAGATAACTATAGTGGCCAAAAAGGCTACATGACACTACTGCATACACTGATATGGCATAGCACACATACCGGAATCTTCCTGTTATGCAGTTTTCGCCAAGTAAACATTATTTCCTCAAAATGTGACCTCAGAGTAACTTCTTCCTTGGGTCGCTGCAAATGCTGAAACAATTGTCTGGCACTTCCCTGATTGTAAAACAAAAAAGGATCATGTACATGAAATAAAATCACAGAAATTGGTGAGAAGAAGAAACTTATTCGTATTGAGACATCCAAGGCTAACCTTTGGAATGCCGGGAAGTGTGGATGGGTAAGGTTGTGATGATACAGAATCTTCATCAACACTGTCAGCCCCGTCAGCAGTGGTCTTATCCATCAAAATTTTGTGTCTCTCCATGCATTCATCAGGCTTTCGGAAGGTGTACTAGATGTGTTGGATAAGAATAAAATGAGACAGATCCTTGCAGCACATCTAAAGTTGAAGTGATTTTGTATAAATTTAATCGGCAAGTCGCATACCGGTATGAAGATGGAACATTCATGAGAATGGAAGTGATATATGTTACTATGAAAAAGTATGCCTATACACGCAAATATGTTTTGGCTCAAAAGGGATAGTTATTTACCACAAATTGCAGAGCACTGTTCAATGCATCACTAATAAGATTCCAGTTAGGACCAAAATCATGCACAAGGACAACAAGGGCCTACCAAGCAAAAAAATCACAGTAAATTGTTATGAGCTTTCAGTTAGGTTAAACAAATCAAAAAACAGACTCAAGTCTAAAAAATGTACATAATTACCTGATCTTCGAATGACGACCACATATGTCCCAAACCTGACTTCCCGGAAGACCCCTACACAAATTCCAAACAAATTGTTGTTGTACTCAACAAGGAAATTCTGCAATACAGAGCAAAGTGAACCGTTGTGACAAGTCATTGGCACCTTTAATTGTTTCGCATTCCTTCCCTGATCTCGAACACCTATCATTCTCAAGATTTGAGATGGGCGAGAAATTTTCTTTATTTGTGAAGCCACATCTGAGGGAACCGTCCCCTTACTCAATCCAGTGCAACCAAACGAGCTGTCTAATGTTCGCTTCAGTGTCTTTGACCTCTTTGCATTTGGTTTCTCAATTGTACCTGCAGAGAGGAAGCCATAGAAATAAGCCAGCACTAACCTGAGTCACCGACAACAGGCAAAGAAGGCTTCATAGACATATTTACCATCGACTTCAATACATTTGAGTTGCTTATTTGTTCTCTTTTCGAAAATGTCTCTCTGCGCATAGAACAAAAAACACCATTCATCATTTAATAGTTACTAAAACAAGATAAATAAAATAAAATACAAAACGCCATATAAAACAATATGCAATCAGGATCATGTTTTACGGGGCACATCATCCAACATATCCAATGCAAAGTAAACTTCCTGTAAGGATCAGTGAACTCTTCAAGATGTTCTCTACATTCTACGATATGGTCATAAGAAGAAATGATTTTGGTTTGCTTTACTATTTGCTCTTGTTTATGTCATGTAGTTAAAATAAGTTAATCTTAATGATTCATCGTATACCTACAAGGAAATACTTTAAGTGTGTCTAAAAGTCACTTGCTAGCTGATGTGAAATAAATCTAATAAAAGTCGTAACATAATTTGACCAAGGATAATCGGCAAAAAAATCAAGGAAAATCAACAATACAGAAAACGCAAGAGAAGATCTAGTATTTATAATCATTAAGAAGTTTTGTCAACAATACAGGAAAATGTAAGAGAAAATCTAGTATTTAAGACAAGGCAAAAATGAAAAAAGGAAAACCAATAAGGAAAGAGACTTCCGGTAATGGTTTCCGGTTACAAAATCTCCAGCAGCACATTATCTGATTCTAATGTGGCAAATGTAAATTTTTGGCGTCGTAACTGATATGTCTCCAAGGCAGGTAATTGATAGGTACCGTACCCAAATCATGTTGATTTTAGTAGAGAAACTCACATGCCTAAATTGAAACTATATACTTCATAGTTTCTCATAAATCATAATTTTTTTCTGTTTACCTTAGACTACTTGGATTTTCCATTATATTTTGTTTAGCTCATTTATGAACTAGGTATATTATGTTTGAATCTAAACCATACAAGTACATAGGATTTTTTCTTTTTCCCTTACCGGTTTCCTTATCCGTATCCATTAGTGTATCAATATTTGTAGAAATTATATTACAGTTGTTTTCTTAAAGTTAGTATTCAACTGATGTGATAATCCCCGTAACACAAGTCGTATCACCTGAATTGCGTGTTTAACAAACTCGTTATTTTTACTTTTTTTTCAAATATCTGAGAGTTGGCATAAGTGAGATTATATTGTTTTAAATTATTTGGCTAAATTGATATTACTGAGATATATGGTTCATTAGTCAAGGGCGGGTATTGACATATATTTTCAGATTGAGGTAGTATTATTTTAACTATAGGCTCATAGGTATTTTCTCATTTAGTAAAAAGCCTACAGAACTCCAGCCCGAGATCACTTCCGAAGTACTGACACTTACGCATGTCGTGTCTTCATTACTACCAAAAGTAGATATGCAAATGAATCCTATACATAACTACTACTAGGGCTCTAGAGTCTCGGACCAGATTTATTTTACTCGTCACGAGTAACCATGTAAAGGATATCTAATCTTGTCATTGTTTTTTAAGAGTTTACCGTTGTCGTAATTCTGGACGTCCACCATGATTGCCACCCACAAGAAATTGAAAAGATTTATTTGCTTTAGCTTTATTGATAATCTCGACCTTAGTCAAAACCATTAATTCATTTTTAAACTTCCTAAAACATTGCTAAAGATGGGGTCAATGGCACGTAAGAATTAGTAACAGGAAACCAATCATATATCACTATCAAGGTAAGGTTTGACGATCTTATCTTCAGTGCTACAAAAGCTGATATGAGAAAACAGAACTCCCGTATACAACTACTTCTTAGGCTTCATCTTACCACCAACATGTACTTTAGTTGCAAAACTCGAGTACTCCTAAAGAAATTTCCTTTATTGTGCATCCCGATATCTACCCTGATGGACCCCTTCAATATTTGCAGATATTAACATCCTTTTTAATCTTTATAACCTTGACTTTCTGTCTAGAGCATCATTTATTTCTAGGCTTCGAAAAGCATTGCTAAAGATTGTGTCACGTAAGTAATAGTTACCAGATGGTGGGGGTGGGATCTAGTATATCTACTCTTTATTCTTATGAAGTTGGTATAAATATAACTCCGGGTTAACCCAAATATCTACACAAAGATTTTGATTAAAGAAACATTGGGGTGTGTTCCATTGAGAATAACACACTTTAACTGAAAATATGAACCAAAGTAATTTTGTTCGTTTTTTCGATTCAATAAAAAGCTCGAGCCTTGTTTGGACTAACTGCCTCTTACATTCTCAGCCTAAACAGCTGAGATACTCTTGCTTAGATTGAGTATTTTGCTGTGATCCGCCACATCAATTTAATTTCATCAACTTACGATAAATATCAGGTTGTTATAAAGTGGTTACACCACTAAGGCTGTACGAGTAGGAATAAGAAAACAAATGACCATTAAAATTTAAAAGATCCACTTCATCTATATAGTACAATCAAACACCTGCTATTAGTTTAAGCTATTTCAAAATTGAATGATTTTATATGAACCTTTTAACTTGATAAGAAAAATTAAAACATCTACTCATCTTTAAAATCAGGAGATAGAAAAGACGACGACATCAAGAAGCAATACCTGTTTTGAATCATGCAAAAAACTATATAAATGACACCTAAAAACATAATCAAGACAAAAACTCACATGTTCATCAGGATGGGGGTTCTTGTCTCGCCATCTCTGCTTTTGAGATAAATTCTACAGACAAGTCGACAAAGCCCCGTCAGTTATTACAAACACGTACATAAAGGGTTTGAAATAATACCTGGAACTCTTGTATTTACCAGATACTTCAGATAATTAGTCTTTGAACTTTTCGATAGATTACTTTCAACATCCAGATGCTCCTCCATATTCATGTCGTACTCAATCTGGTCATCTTGAACAGAATCAGTGTCTTCTTCGTTTGAAGCATCTATCCTATCTGAAGGGTGCCTCTGGCGAGAAGCTGTGCAGGAGCGTTTTTTAGGAATAGGTATAGCATAAAAACCACTGTGATGTCTTCCAAAATCTAAATCAGCCCCCACATCATACATTCCTGACGCATAAGCATTACTTAGATTCTTCCGTTTTTTATGGGCAATATTAGATGCCTGGCTCCTTTCGAATGCACTAGGCAAACAGCAAGTACCATGTTCGTCTTCCTCTCCTGTATACATATGCTCTTTAAATGGTAGTTTATAAATTAGTATATGTACATCTCATAATGCACATACACACAAATCAAAACTATCAAGGGGTCTACATACCTTCTGTAGCATCATCATACAGGGACCTTTCACCTTCGTGCAACGCACCATCTGATACCTGATATAGGTATACCGATAAATGCACAATCAAGTAGCTAATATTCAAGTGTACATACAGTTCTTCAGTCTACAAAAATGTAGCATACTGTGAAAACTATTATAGGTAGGGTTCATTAAATTAGTTTAGATGGAGGGAGAACAAAAGTAATAATTTACATTCAGGAACAGTAGAACTCATGCAGGAGCTACGACTGGAATGAGTATGGAATACACCTTCCATTTACGTTAATGATAATTATAATGATAAGGTTGCCAATAAAGGGCATATTCAACACATCCTGTGCCTCCAATCACACATCCAAACTCACTTTTTCACAGCACCATGGATTAAAGTGATTCTATAGCCACATTAGATTTCAGAAGAAAGTCGAAGTGAAACATTTTTTTCATTCCACGAAAATACTAAACAAATGGCCTCTCATTCTTTAGCACTTGAAAAGCAAACAGGTTCAGTCACAGCTATTGAATGTACCTCACACTGTAGCACATGAGATTCAATTGCATTCCTATAACTTTCCATTGCACCAGCTGGGACTTTGTAAAACAGACTTTCCTGTCATGGCAAGTTGAACAATGATGAATATGGTGCCAAATCAACCGCAGCTAAGCATTTCCAAACAACTTCAGTTATATTTACACGGTCCGATTATTATGCAAAGATTACAAATTTCCACATAAGTGCACATCTAGAGATAGCCCAACGTAACCAATCAGGAAGTAAATTTTCACATACACTGGTAAGGTTGCTTTCTAGTATATTTCCTTCTTCCTTAGTAAATAAGCTGCATTCAAGGCCGGGACTCAACTGAGCGTCTACATCAACGTCTGGAATAACTGTTGCATTGTATTTCAAGAAATGTATTACATATTCCCTGATGGCAAGGTTTTTTATTTGACTGTGTTGCTTGACATCCGATTTCGGTTCCTGCAAATAACAACAACAAGCATGAACTTGAATACTGCACCTTAAGAAACAGACACGATAAACGATAATGATGAGGGTCATGCCATTCTTTAACTGAAATTTATAAGATACTTAACCACGCCGTAAAACCAGAAGAACAAAAGAAATACTGAACATTCTCATGCAATTCAATGTTAGAATCTGTTAAGTATATCATAAATGGTAATGCATCCAGCGTTCCAAAATGTTGTTGCAACAGAGATTAAAAAAATCTTTACTCGCATGAGCGGATACATTGCCAATTACTTGAAGTTTCGACTAGCGTAGGTGCAACAAAGATATAAATCTTTACTCGCATTTCGTTGTTGATGATCCACAATAAGGGAATATTACTAGTTGTTAACTAGTAGTAAAGAAACAAGTAAACCTTGTCTGGATGTCTTACTTTATCGAAGTATAAACACAACAGCAGGAGAACCCTCAATATCAAACATAGGAAAAATATTTTACTTCTTTGAGCACCAAGGGTACATACAAGATTCTGATTACCGAATGAAGCAGTATCAATGAAATGTTGCAATACTACTTCAAAAACTATAAGGACACACCCACCAAGTTATAGAATATGGACATGACTGAAGTTTTAGAGAGAACCTGAACTACTTTGGATTCTTCAGTTTGGTCTTCTACAGTATCATTTGTGTCGAAAGGTAATCGAGTTTTGTCATGGACACTTGTTTCTCTGTCCTCTGTGTACAGAAAGGATTCTACTGACTGCCAAAATTTCAGAACAGCCCTTGCGTTGGACTGAGCAACTGCTTTTGACTTTATGATTGGCATCTTCTCTTTAACCCTCTTAGAGGAAGCCAATGCTGCCCGACGACCAATCTGAGCGGCAGCAGAAATTTTCCAAACTCGTTCCTGAACGCCAAAACAAGAATTTGAAAAATAGTTTAGGATACTGGCAGAATTAAGTGATGCAGAAAAAGATAATCATATTTAACTGTCATCCAAGAAAATGAGGGTTGACATGCACACTCGATATACGGTGTTATCCATGAAATTGAAGGTCTGCAAACCTAGTTAACAAGTACCTGCATGAAATCATTTGCCAACCATGCCATTTCTTCAAGAACAAAGTGCCAATGAGATTTTGGGGAGTTGTCCAACAGTGTAGTCCTTGAGAGCAACTTTGAAATTCTCTTCCGTTTTGCCTGTGGAAAGCATTAACACAGACAAGTTATATCAAAGCATAACCAGTAAAGGAATTAGTTAAAATGATAATAATCAAACGTATATTATGTATGTAATACACACACCTTGATAAGCAGTGCCTCCGCCAATATGGCATCTTCATCAAATTTTTGCAGCTCCTTAGTGCAACCAGTTTCATGTTTGGGGGCATCTACTGAACTCTTACTAAACGAATTGCCAAGTGAAATTTCATGAACGATATTCTCTGCAGTAGCTGAGTGTCCAATCTCAATATTAGGATCAGAAACAGAAATACCACGTACAGAACCTATCACTGATACAATAGGGTTATTCAACTCGGTGCCTGAAGAGACGGTTGCAATTATTGCACCTGCCAGGAACTCATTAGCCATTGCACTAATTTCTGGCGTTCCCATATCGCCATTGTTTTCAAATTTATTTTGGATATCAGATATGTCACCGTTGGCGTCAACAACTATCTGACCACTGTGACGCTCATTATCAGCATTGCCCAGGCCCTTTTCTGCTTCAACTTGGCTGTTCCCCTGCACACATTGACTCTCGGTTTCCACAGCGACAGCATTGACTTCATAATTCCTGTTAGCATTTTTGCTATGCAGACAACCATTACTGATAAGATCTGCCTTTGCAAGAATCATCTCAGTAGACTCATCATTAAATGTACTGTCAGCGTCAACAAAATGAACTTGGGGAACCACAGATGTCAACACCTGTATTGAGCCATCATCATAAGTGACTTCAGGAAGACCTGCCACATTTTCTGCATTAGAGGACCTAGAGTCAAAGTCGGAGACATCAATGACCATTTGATTTCTATCAGGACTTGATTGTGTGGACTTGTGCACTGAACTGGATGAATTTTTTTGGTCTATATTGGGATCCCTTAAGCCAAACCGAGACGGCACTGGTCCCTGGAAACTGCCTCGATAAGGCATGAAATCTACCAATGCAGCTCTAGAAACGTCATGATTCGTATTAGACAGGTTTCTTCGAGTGTACGGGTAAACAAAAGCAGACTCGGATTCTTTGCCATCTTGAGTTCCTTCCGCTCGGGATGACCGTTCCGAGGACGCTACATTTCTGTTGATGTTGAGATCTATAAAGTTATTTTCCGCATCAGCTGATTGTAATTTTCCACTAAAAGGTAAGATATTGCCTAAAGTATTGGCATCCCAAACTTTTTCCCTTTGCCGCAAATTAGGTTCGTTGGAATGTGCAAGAGTTCCAAAAAGCGACATTTTACTGGTAGATTTACTGTTACAGTAGAAAATATGCATTAGGGCATGAAAGCCTACTCAGTAAACCGATGCTCTAACTTTTCTAAGACACGAAATAGCTCAGGTAAGTTGGCCTGCCTGGTAACAATCTGTTCTTGATGTTGACCTACGAGAGAAGTAGACTGAACACTAACAGAAGATGCGTGTCGAAATTTAAAATCCAAAGGATCACCTCCCTGCCAAACAATAACAAATAAATGAAACCAACAAATAAGCAGTAAGTCATTACCTGCTGATAAAGAGACAAATTGGTTCAGTTCTGATACATTCTCAAGAAACTCTAGCTCTCTCCGTACTAACTCCCGATGAATCAGCTGAACCCTGCATCAACATATTCTAGTATTAAAGAAATAGAAAAATTGCATTCAACACTTTTGCAAAAGGACAATCATACCGGAGTTCTTCTTGGACATTTCCCAAATCTGCATCCCATTCCCAAAAAGCAACATTGATCTCACTAACTACATCATTTTCAACAGTTCTTCCCACGGTATCAATATCTTCTTTCATATTCAGCGAAAAGCATCAACAGCGTCAAGTACTCCCATTCATAGCACCATATCCCAATTTCTGCAAAAAAAAAAAAAAATGCAAGTAAAACTCTAGAATGGGCGGATACCGATAAGTACGGAAAAGGTTTCTTAGTTCTGAAACATTAATATAAAAAAACTAGAATGAGTAGTAATAAAATGTAAGTCCTTATCTGAACAGGGTAACTACGCAAAATGCTGTTTTTCAAACAAAATCATCTTTCAACACAAACCAACAAAAACGCCTCATCAACATAATCAAAATGCACAAGGGACACCATGCCACACCAACAATACCTAAAAGAAAAAAAAAATCTTGATAAAATTCCTTCAAAATTCAAATTCTAGGGTTTACAAAAACACTCACTTGAAAATTGGGGAACAAAGCAACGAGACACCCAGTTTTCAAATTAGGGCACCAACACAACTGCCACGCTCTACACCAATCGAGCGCATGATTTTTCACCAACTCAAAACAAAATTGAAAAAATGAAAAACATTTTTTCTCAAAAAAAAAAAAACGCAAGCTTTTCGAGTCACTGGGAATTCAGATAAATTTTGTGAGTAGGTGAGAGTGAGTGTGCAGTGAAGAAGTAGGGTTTGATGCTCATAGGCGAAACTGTAGCTCTGAATTTAGAGCAGTGGGCTGGCTGGCCATGGAGAGGAGATGAAGAAGCGAAGGCAGCGCACAGGAAATCTTTTTTTTTTTACACCAATTAATTTACAATAAATGCATTTGTCTGTACAAAGAAATAAAGTTGGTAGGATTTTTATCCCAAAAATTGTCTTTGTGGATTTTATAAATAAACTAATACAATAATTTTGTAAAAATGTGATTCAAGCTGGAATGTCATTTGAAAAACATATTGTATATTTTAGAATTATGCTTTTCTAAAATAATTTTCAAAGATATCATGATTTTTCCATATAATGAAATTGTATTTTTCTTATTTTTTCAATAAAATCTTAGCATAAGTTTCTCTAACTTCTAATTTTTTTTCACATTTTTTATTAGTAATGGCAATTCTAAGTGTGTCACATAATCATTATTATTCATTAATGTAGAAAAAATCCCAGCAAGAATTTTTTTTGATTGTAGCTTACATTTGGTACAATTCAAGTACAATATTGTATATATGTATATCATCTAGTATATTTCTATCTATTTGAAGTGAAATCATCTTACGACTATCCAACTAATTAGCTATTGGACAAATATTTCACACGCACACGTAATCCTTTTGGCATAATAACTCTCTACAAATATCAATACATCACTAGCCAAAATGACCAACAAACAGTTAGACGAAGCCTTTACGGGGGAGAATAACAAGCGTCCACGGGGAGAATAACAAGCATCTGCGAAGAAGAAATTAAAAACTTTCATAAATAAGAAATATGGTGGAGTCATGACTCGATTATCTGACCCTAAGTAATCATGACTGATTTCTTAACCAACGGATCACACCTTGTTGGCCGGTAAGAAAATATTATATACCAAACTAATGAGAAGATTAGATACCATTTTTGTGAAAAATTCATGAATTTTTTGAATAGTAAGTATTTTTGAATATTTTTTGTAATGAAAAAATAATAAACAATTGTTTTCAATCTTCCATAAATTGTACTTTTTCTACTTGTTTTTGTTTTTTCAACCTTCGAAATAATTAACGAAATTCAATAAATATATTTAATAACTAAAGAGTTATAAAAAAAAGGTGAAGTCTTAATTTCAATAAGGTGACATTAGTTTCAAATTGTACATATGTCACTTTTTTATAAAATTTTAATTTCTTTCAAATTTTGAATATTTTCTGATTTTATATACAGTAATAGTAAAAAGTTTTCATCTGATTTTAGTTTTCATTATAAAATTTGAAATTTAGGTATGAGGACAAATGAAATTAAATTCAGACTGTTCCTGTTTAATTTCCTTCCAACATCTTGTAATACAACACTACCTTGACGTAGCACAACAGGTTAAAAGGGACACAGCACACATTTATCCAGACATCTGCTCAGTTTCCATGACCTCGTATCTATATCTCCCGACTTATTTTCCTTCATCAGTTGAGCTCACTGTGACTTGCACCATCCAAATGCATGAGATCTTTGCCATGGCGTCTGCCGTCTACATCATAGCATGAATGTGCACTGTCAAGTAACAAGGTTGACTTTCACAATGAAAAGCCATTTTGACTATTTGGATGGGAAGATGATGCCCGTTCCAAGTCTTAAGAAGTGAACCAGGGTCTAGCCACCTTCTGACGAATTGAACAAACTTCAGGCTGTCTCACAATGTAGATTTGATCTGCAACGGTGCTGCTAGGGTCCTGATTTCGGTTCCACGACCATAAAGCCCATGTTTCGTTCTTCACCTGCAGTTGAGACCAAAACTGTTAGATTCTCTTCATTGGCCATGTTTCAGCTAGTTGCTTGAAGGTAATACACAGTAACTTCTTTCAAAGCTTGCCAAGCTTTTCCAGAATATTTGAATGTGTTTGTCAGCTATTATTAAAGAGGTTAGAACGTTGAAATAACAGCTGATTCTGGATGACAAGCGATTTAATAGAGCTATAATGACAGGAAAAGATTGTTGCGAGTACCTCGAAAATACCATGACCAAAGCTGCTCTCTCTAAAAGCGCTGAAATCAGGTTGCCTATCCCAGCAGAAATTACCTTTGGCCGGGCCAGAAGTAAAGTTCTCAGCGCAGAAACCTCCCATATAAGTATCAGGAGTCGTTGACGGCTCAGGGCAGTTTCCAGGTTCATCGGCATGCGAAACTGCCATCTTCTCCCTGTTGCCTCCATCTCCAATGGTAATGTATACTGGAGCACATGGGTCTAATGTGTAATTGAATACGCGATTCGACCTCTCATATGCATGAACCTAAAATTTTGAGACATGAGATTGAGTGAACCTGATAATAGTGAGAAACATCTACTTTACACATGTGATTATTAGAAATTGAAATAAAATACGACAACTTACATGTCCATTGAAGACAACATCAACGCCATACGAGTAGAGCAGTTCTTCCATCGCAACTCTCATACATTCAGCCTCTCTGTAGTGGGCTGTGTACGTACTGTACCAGGGAGAATGCCAAGTAGCTACCAGCCATGGAGTCACTGATCTGTCGACGTTAGCCAAATCTTTCTCAAGCCATTTATACTGAGCAGCTGCAAAAATGCTGGGAGAATCAATCGAACGCTGAATAACAAAATAGTATCAAAGGTGTGTTAGATGTTGATTTGACGCTTACATGATTTGTCATATGCGATATATGCTCCAAGCATGATGAAATGAATTCCACCAGCATTGAAAGAGTAGTAAAAGGTAGACAAGGATCCACTTTCCACTGAAGGGAATGCAAAACGAGAACTATAAGCAACAAATGTCTTGTTTCCCGCCTGCTCTTCTATTTCATGATTCCCTTCTATAACCATTATCGGAACTTTAGATATTAAAGGCTGCATAAACCTGTAAGAAGTAATATAAATAACTAAAGTCACACACGATCCGTCAACAAAATACATGTAACAAATAAGCGCAGCAAACTAACAAACCTTCCCCATAAATCCCACCGAGGTTGATATGTCTCATGGATCGGAGTGTTAGGAAACGCACAAGAATAACAATCTGAGCCAGTTCCATTCGTGAGGTATAGATTGGCGTAAGTCACATCGCCAATCAATAACAACAAATCAGGTTCATTTTGCTTCACATGACCGATCGTCGTAGTTGTATTATACGTAAGCCCCAAATCTCCCACAATAGCAATCTTGCTCGGATAACTCTTCGCACCCGATACCGGCATTGTCTTAAAGTCCAAAATTTCACTCATTGCCAATATGGAAGGATCTCCACAGCTGTAATAATACTGTGTACTTGGTTCAAGACCTACATAATATAATAACACACAAAATTCAATCAGGAAACCTATATTGAACATAAAATAGCAGTAGTAGCAGGAAAGTGAAATTAATTACTACTAGTTACCAGTGATACGAACGTGATGAATGATTCCAGAGGTATAATTCCGAAGACCATCGAACCGATATAACTGGCTATACACTTGGGAGTAGCCAGTTGCTTGATGAACAAGGTCAGATTTTGAAGTACCATATCTTACCACGCTAGCAACCTCTTCAGGGTTCAAAGGTTCCACATTGTCACCAATTTGATACTCCCCTGTTCAAGACCAGAAACGACGCCGTTTAGAGAAAATGCAAAATCTCAAAATGCAGACCCTGAAACCTTAAAAAACCCTAAAAATGGAAAGAGGGAAAAAAAAACCCCCAATTGAAAGAAACTGTCGTTATTTATTTTATCAAAAAATAAAAATATTTAAAAAAAAAAACCTGTGACCCATGAAATCCAGACAGAGTGATGATCGGAGGACAAAGCGATGGAAATCTGCTCAGGCTCAAATCCATTGACGCGGCGTTTGACTCTGTGATCAGATTCCGGCAAGTCCTCAGCATTGCCTTGTAGCGCTCGGTCGAATGGGACTGTGAGAGGCTCGAATGGTCCGTCTAACGTCGTCGGAATCTGACCAGAAGAAGAAGAAAAACAAGAAGCGAATCGGACAAGAAGAACGAGGAAGAGAATAGCTGACATAATTATTAAGGATTGAATTTTGGTCGGAGGAGGAGGAAGAAAGAATGAGGATTGACGAGGTTGTCTGGTTTTGAGGATTTTGAAATTAAATAGAAATTGAGGAAAGGAATATTCTTTAATGAGATGCCGCAGTTGGTGGTGGGGCAGAGGTGCGGATAGATTAAATTAACGAGAAAATTTAGTACGTAAGCGATCCAATAGGATAAGATGAATACGGGCGGCGACGACATGACACGTGTGATGTTTGGATTGGTGCACATAAAGCTAATAACACTAATCACTCCAACACTTTTTACAGAAAAATGAAAAGTATTCTAATTCCAACTTGATGTTCTGTCGAGAGCATCTCCAATGACGATATTGCATGTTTATAAATAATTAAAAAAATTATGTTTCTTTATCAAATTGGAATGAACACAAAATGTCGTATGAACATATCAATTTTATGTCATTATTATTTAATATACCACTGAATGATGTGATTATTTATTATAATAAAAGAATAGAGTGTCTTGTTTCACACATATAGCGACAAATTTTTCGTTTCTAAAATTATAAAAATCATCGCTAAAATTCGTTTCAGACCCAAAAGGCTTAG
>JAWWMW010001790.1:24392-39190 GCA_035048345.1 Echeveria elegans | reverse complement strand
ATCCGTCCGTTTACCATCCATATCCATTTATCCGTTTATTAAATGGTTAAACGGATTTCATCCATTTATCATCCGTCTCATTTACAATCCGTCCCATTTACCATCCGCCCATCCGTTTGACAGGTCTAGTCCCACTCATTTATATTTTTGGCTGTCGTCTTTAAAATACGATTATTACTGAAAGTATACGTTTATTCATTTTCAATCAAAAAAAATTCATTTATTAATTTCCTTTATATAAAAAAAATTCCTCAAATCGGGTCAATTCAGTCAACATTCCCAAAGAAGCATAAACCCTTGCGTTGAAACACAACCCTAACTCCGACGAGCATTTCACATCATCCGTCATGGAAGTCATTCTCCGCCGCAACTCCTCCCCTCCCTCTCTACTATCGAGATCCATCATGCACCTTCCTAATCATCATAACCTCTCTCAAATTCCTCATCCTCAATCTCCTTCTCCACTCCCGCCATCAAATCCTCTTCTCACTCTCACTCGCAGAAACTTCGCCAAGCGTAAAGCCTCAAGTAATCACTCTCAATCCTCTGTCGTACTTTTGTTTTTCATTTCATCAATTTCTGAACAGACTATTTTTTTTATCGGTGTAATAATTGTTTGATTGATTTGATGGTTGAATTGAATGTCATTTAATCCACTTTTATATCAATCTGGAGGACAGTGATGATGAAGGCGGCAGTGTTGACCTTGTGTTAAGTATTGCGCGGAATGCCAAGGCTACAGCTACATCTCAGATGGAGGCTGCTCTAACAGCTCTATCACAACAACTAAGTAAACTGAGGACAGGGCGTGCATCAGTAGGTATAATATATTTTTTTTTGAAGTGTAGTGGTTTGTTTGGCAGTTTCTAGTATGTTGAGTGTGCTCGACTTTTGTTGTTGTTGTTGGTGAAATGCAGGTATGCTTGACCACATTATAGTGGAGACTGGGGGTGTGAAGATACCGTTGAATGGAGTTGCGTTGGTTTCTGCTATTGATGCGAAAACGTTATCAGTGACTCCATATGATTCTCATGTAATTTTTCGTATCTGGTCTATTTGGTTTTTTTTTTCTAGATTTTTGTTTGTTTCGTTTCTGTTACAGAAAAATGCGGAAAAAAGTAGAAGAAAATAAATTTTACAGAAAAATGAATTTCTCATGAGAAAGTTGAACGGAAAATTTGTATTTATTTTGCTTGTTTTTCTTTTCCTCAACGCATCCAAACGGAGTGTTAGTGTATTAATATTGACATTACTTATGTTTATCTATTTTGTTTGGTTTGATGTAAACTTTGATAACACAGGTATTCTTGATTCTAACTTTTAGATTACAAATTGCTATAACACCTTACATTGGAAAAACATTTTCAGGCACTAAAAGAGATAGAGAATGCAATTGTGACTTCTCCTTTAGGATTGAACCCTAAAGTTGACGGTGAACGACTTATAGCAGTTATTCCTCCGTAAGTTGGTACATTTATCTGTACACCGCAATACAATTATTTTTCATTCTCCAATGGAAGCCGATGTCTTAGATTGTGGATTATTAGAATGTCTATGTTGTGAGTATTAATATCTTGTTTCTTTTTTCTCTCAGATTAACTAAGGAGCACATTCAGGTGAGTACATTACTTTCTAAATTATTCTTGCTCTAGATTGACTCAGCTGTCACAACAAAAGCATTTGATGACTATTCATTTGATGGATCAGGCAGTTTGTAAAGTGGTTTCAAAATCTAGTGAAGAGGTTAAGCAAAGTATAAGAAGAGCTAGGCAAAAGGTAGGCCTTTCCAATTTCGAGATCAGGCCACTTTCCTGCTGATTATACTTATATGTTTATGAGTGTCAACTGGCAAATGTGTATGAAAATTTTACGTTGTCATATATTGCATTGTGTTTTGTTTAGTATCAGAAGCTTTTGATGTTGTTTAACGCTAAATCAAGTTAGTCAATTAAAAGTATCATACAAGTTGCAAAAGATGACCATTCATTTCTTGACTTGCTTGTCCAAAAGCTGACACATTTAACAGCAGAAACAAATGATTTCTGAGTGAGTAATAGTCTCTATGGTTTACTCAAATTTTGTAGCTCAGGACAACGTTATGGGGACTGATGGCATGTGATGCAGGAGGATTTCCATTTGATGCAGGATGAAGAAGGATTTGAGCTAAAATATTGGGCTCATAATTATTAGGGCTTCTTAGTGGGTTAATTTAGTTTAGTTTTAGATCTCGCATCACATAATTATTTAAAGGTAGAGTTTTCTTTTACTATTTATAGCTAGCTTACTTTCTTGTATTATTCAGTAAATCTTTTGAGACTTATCTCTTTTATTTCTGGTGGGATCCTGTTTATTGACATGTGTATTCCTGTTAACCTAGTGGACTCTTGGATTTTTATCATGGGATATCGCACTAGCGTATCCAGTTACTATTTTCCGCTGTGTCATCATGTAGGACTAATATGTTATTGAAAAAAGAATGGTTTTTTAACTTTTATTTATTCCTAATTTGTTTGATAGTGGTTCTCTTAGAAACTTTCGGATTGGTTAGTTTGCAGAGGCTTTGATGCTGCACAACAACATTGTTGGCATTTTAATATATCATTGTTCTGCCTTTTAGTTCTGTAGCTACTTGGTAATTGTCTTATATTGTATCAGGCATTAGATACTGTGAAGAAGGCGGGATCTAGTTTTCCAAAAGATGAAGCAAAAAGATTTGAGAAGGAAGTAAGTTGTCTATTTTTATTTCTCTGTAGGAAGTGAGTTATCTTTTCTTTATTTCTTCCTAGGAAGTAAGTTTTCATCAAAAGGATTCGTACAATTCTTTTCCTCTCTGTGAATCATTGAATATGCTTTGATTAAGGGAAATGTCTTTCCTTTCCTGTGGAAATGTTGTGGGCAATTTTATATTAGCTTCTTATACTTTTTATAATCATTTTTCTTGATAAACCGAACTTTTCTCCTTAAACTTTCCCTGACTGCCAATCATGAACTAAGTGAAACATTATGTTAAGCTTTTTATATAATTTGATCACTGTGAAAAGAGGTAGATGATTTAACAAAGAAATACATCAAAACAGCAGAAGATATGTGCAAAGCCAAGGAGAAGGAGATCCTTCAAGGTTAGAAAATCATTATGGTTATCATGAGAAAAGTTAACAATAGCTTGTTTTCTCGGACAATCTTTATTCCAACAAAGGAGGTCATTAAGCGGAATAATGAAATCATGCAAGCACGCACAAATCTGGTTCGAACCCAGAAGGGATGAAATCATTTAGGCCCGAATGGTAGCTGATGGAATATGTAGTTGTTTTCCGAGATTTTATTGTGGCACCAATATCTTTTTTTTAAGTTTCAGAGTATTATTTCATCCTGTTTCCTGATATTGTTTTGTTATTCAAAGTGACGAGTCATATTTTTATGGAACTTGTGTGCTTAGAACACATGTATCCGCAACTCGCTTCGAGAGAAAATATTGATGAGTAATTCGTCTTAGGGCATATATAATAATACTGATAATGCACAAGGAGTAGCGGACGAACAGATATTTTTTAATTAAAGATAAATAGAATTCCAATCGATTCAAAAGCAACAAATGTCGGCAGCCGAACATCAAATTTGGAAAAGAAGCACTGGCATGGCGTGGCATTTCACAATTTCAATCGCGCGTGGGAGTCATGTCATTGCCAGTTCAGATTTCATATTAGATTAGGGTTTAGGTAATGAAACTGATAGTGACAAGAGAACTGTCAGACAACACAACGAGCAGCGCACTGACGTTTATCCCATCCCCACCTTGACGACGTCGTATTCGACTCAGTCCAGTCCATCTCAAATCTCAAGAACTTTATATATTTATTGAACTTGCCAATCATCACGTGTCCTGTCGCTTCATGACAACATATACTCTCTGCCATATATTCTTTCACTATCAAATTTCCGGCCAATATATTCTCTCCGTCAATGTATGTTTTTCTTTTGTATTCTGAGCTCCAAATGCGGTCTCATTTCAAACAAAATTATTAATTTCACTGTTTTTTTGTTTTGATTCAGAGTTGCTGAAATGCTTTAAAAGAATGCAACTAAGCCGTTGATCACAAGTATGATACTCGGCATGAAGGCGAATAATAACAGAAGAAGTGCAATGCTACAAGCTGAGTACATAATCCATCTCAAGGAGATCAAGCCATGGCCACCCTCACAATCCCTTAACTCTCTTCGCTCCCTCCTCATTCAATGGGAAAATGGAACTCAAAGTTCAGGATCAACAAACCTAGTAGTTCCTACTCTAGGATCGGTCGTCGGAGAAGGAAAAATAGAATTTAATCAGTCATTTAATATTTCAGTCGCCTTGCCGAGAATGATGTCCATTAGATCAACTAGTTTCAAGGCATTTCATAAGAATTGCTTGGAGTTCAATTTGTATGAGCCTCGGAGGGATAAGGTAAAAGGCCTTTTATTAGGTACCGCGGTTATTGACTTGGCGGAGTATGGTATCATAAAAGAGGTTATTTCTGTAAGTCTTTTGCTGAATTGTAAGAGGAATTTTAGGAACATTTCTCAACCTGTTCTTTATATTGACATTGAGCCAGTGAACAAAAGTTTGAAAAATTCTTCGTCGAGTAATAGTTTGGTTAGAGAAATGTCCATGGATAGGTGTGGAGGTGAGTCTGTTTTGACATTAATGAGTGAAGAGTATGCTAAGGAAGCAGCGGTTAAATCAGTTACTGATGATGATGGCTCAACTCACTCGTCGTTCACTGTTTCGTCTTCTGCATATGAATACAATGAGGATATAATCTATCCAACTGAGGAGGTATTTCCTGCTTTTTAGTGTTTTTTTCATCAGTTTGTTTTACTGAGATTTTCAGCTCAAGCTACCTGTAATAATCAGTTGATAAAACATTACCCTTTGATCATTCCAGATGCATTTTCATACATTTCCCTCAATTTTTCTATTCATCTGCAGGGCAGTTTAGAATCTGCGAAACATGGCATGTCAGTAGGTCTTAAAGGCACTGAAGTTAAAAACTCCAACATGGCGCAGGGGAAGGCTTTTTCGTCTTGCTCATCAGTTTTAGAAATTTCTTCTGTTGAGGTCAGTCCCGTAAAAGTTGATACATGTTTTTCCAACGTGCTGAATAATTTGAGACCAGTGTCATCTTATCAGTATGACAAGGCTCAAGAAAAATTTACACATTTTCAAGATGCAAGCGAAACTGTTTCAAATGCTGAACAAGACACCATGGGAATATCTTTTGAAACTGACTCTAGCTTAGAAAAAAATAGTGAGATTGGGGAATTCGACGATGAAGAAACAATGAGTCGCATTACTATGATCGAGGAAACTGGTGATAATATTGTTGATTACCTTGCGTCTATAAAGGCTGAGAATGGAGGTCTAAGCGGAAAAGATGAAAAAAGTATACAAGAGTTCAATAAGTTGAATGCCAAACCGAGCAGTGATATTACAGAAGGTCACGCCTTAGCTGACACAGACGCATACTCAACTAACAAGGAGTATTTAGGATCAGATATAACTAGACTTAAGCATGTGAAGTCTGTTCGGTCACTGTCAAGTTTTAGCAAAAATGATACATCAGATCGATGTTATCGCGTCCACGAAGAGGTTACTAAAGCCGTCGGTAGTGTTGCAAGAAAGGAACTAAAATATCATTCAACATTTACAGAAAACCGAGTTCAGATATTGGAACAAAGGGTAGAAATACTTGAAGCCGAATTGCGTGAAGCAGCTGCTATAGAGGTTGCTCTTTATTCAGTAGTTGCTGAACATGGGAATTCTAAAAATAAGGTCCACGCTCCTGCAAGGCGTCTTTCGAGACTCTATCTTCATGCTTCCGAAGAAAGGTCACGGGTGAGTGCTGCTAAGTCATCTGTTTCAGGTTTAGTTTTGGTTGCAAAAGCTTGTGGAAATGATGTCCCAAGGTACTTCTTTTTCTTCCTGCTTTTATACCTCCAGCGTATCTGCTTAAGTTATATTCGAGAACTTAAAATGCGAGCCTAACCAAACAAGTTCTCTAGTGTAGTTTTGTAACATGATTCTTGTTTCCAGGTTGATGTACTGGTTATCAAACTGCGTAGTATTGAGAAGCATTATTTCTCTAGCAACCGGATACGATGAGCTTCCGCTTTCAACTGGACTAGACGTTGAAGACGACGGAGATACTGATAAATCCTCCTCAATAAATGAAGATGACTTATCTGATTGGAGTGATCCACAGATGTATACTTGTGCACTTGAAAAAGTAGAAGGATGGATATTCTCCAGAGTTATCGAGTCCTTATGGTGGCAGGTATACTCCTATTTACATCTAAGAATTGCACCTCCAAGATTTAAGATTTACTGGCAAATGTGATTGAGAGTATTCATCATTTTCAGACACTTGTACCATATATGCAATGTTATGAAGAGTCCTTCAATCATATTCATATAACAAGTCTGAACAACTCGAGAATAGATGACGCATATGATAAAAGTAACTTTCCGGTTGAACTATGGAATGAGGCTTTCAAGGAAGCCTCTGAAAGGCTTTGTCCAGTTCGCGCTACAATGCACGAATGTGGCTGCTTACCGGTGCTATCTCAATTGGTAATGTCAAATATATATATTTCTTTTTTCTGGAACATTTAAAGTTGCAAGAGTGACATGTATTCCAAATGACAGGTAATTGAGCAATGTGTTGCGCGACTTGATGTATCGATGTTCAACGCTATTTTTCGTGAATCTGCTGATGAAGTTCCAACAGATCCCGTGTCTGATCCGATTGGAGATCCCAGAGTTCTTCCAGTTCCTGTTGGGAAATCAAGTTTTGGGGCTGGAGCTCAACTGAAAAATGCGGTATGTATATATAACTAAAACAGTTGCTAATGAGAACTCTTATGAAAATGGTGTATATTATTTTACAGCTAGGCAACTGGTCCAGGAGGCTCAGTGAGCTTTTTAATTTGGACGAGCATGAATTGCCTGAAGATGGAATGGAACAAAATGATGAAGATGAAAGACACGACGCGTCTATTAAATTCTTTTATCTCCTAAATACCTTGAGTGATCTCATGATGCTTCCTAAAGACATGCTTCTTGAAAAATCTGTCAGAAAAGAGGTAAATACAGTAGTTATATACTTAATACCAACAACATTCAGCCTGAAGCAGAAACTAGATAATCATCGTTCGTAGTTGAATTTCTTTTACTGAAGGTGTGCCCGACTTTAGGAGCTCAACTGATCAAGAGACTACTTAATTTTCATGTTCCTGATGAGTTTTGCACAGATCTAGTCCCTGTGGCATTGCTCGAGGCTTTGGACTGTGAGGTAAGATTAAGAAATTTAACCAGATTACCTTTTTCTTTATATGAAATGAATTCAGGTAATAACAGTTGGTTAATTTACAGGATTCAAATGAGCTTGGTGAAGAGTGCATATCACATGTACCATGCAGGGCATCTCCTCCAGTTTATCATCCACCACTGGCTGATTCTCTAGCATACATCATTGGAAACTCAAAGACTCCAGAGCTGAAAAAAAGTGTTTCGTCATTAATCAGAAAATCATATACTAGCGATGATGAGCTTGATGAGTTGCAGTCTCCTCTGAGCTACATATTAATGGATGAATGTGGTTCACTATTAACTCAAAGACCGGTGAAGGAGGATGCAAGTGCGTTGAGATACAAATTACTCAAGGAGGTTTGGCGGAATAATCCTTAAAAATCAAAATTCTTTTGTTTCACATTCCTTTCATGTACATAATGTTTTATGTCAGTATGTTGCACTACGCTTCATTTCTGTTTCACTTTCATCGACGGATCGAGTATATATGGAATAAATGTACCATGTTTGCTGAGACAGAATTCTCATGTATATCAGTTTCAAACATTTGAAGAGTTCAGATAATGTTTTGCCTTTCCTGACTTTCTGGTGCATTTAGTCCAGTAGCTGGCAAGCAGAGAGACAACAGTGCTTAGAATAAATTCATATTTGGAATTAGTCCATTTGGCAGAAATGTTTACACTGCAAGAACTGAATTTACTGATTCTGAATTGGGCGTGCAAATATGTTGTCGAGTAATTTCATTTTTCACATCAGAAAAAAACAGTGAGTTATTCGATAAGGATATTTTTTGTACTCTTCAAACGATTATTGGACATTTACAGAACTTTTCTTGCCAAGTATGCGATCTCACAGAACGTGCAGGCAGTCCTGTCACACGTCCAAAGTCACATCCTAGTAGCTTCATATACTACGGATAAGCTGCATAGCAGATAGTGATGACCTTCATGAAACAGTGAGTTTTCCGATGGCTGCTAAAATGAATCACGTATGATTTATCTTGAAGTGGTTACTGAAAGGTGATTTAAATTGCTCAAATTATGTCTATGACCGATCCCATATCAATATTGCTATACTAATTTTAGAAAAGCAAAAATGAGATGGCCCACATCAAACAAACATCACATATTCACCTTGTTCTTATTCACGAAAAACTTGTATGAGTTTCGGAAATAGTTAGTTAACTTGATGATCAAATGGTTTTCATGCTTTGTAATCCTTCTTTTTTCAGTTAAGGACTTTAGAAAATCAGCTGGCATTGGGAATGGGTCCTATCATACCTTATGCACTTATCCTTTATATATAATATAATCTGAAAATAGCAGAAGGGGTTGTGCCACAATGGGTACACTTTTGGTTACTCTATCAAGAGGGTTCAGGTTCGAATCACCCTGAATGCATCCTTGGACGATGTAGGAATAATTAACAAAAAAATGCACATAGACATTGGCATGCTCATTTCACTTCATTTATGGGTCATGCCAGTTACTCGTCGTGGTATTCTACCTTGGATGTATTTGTCGAGGTTTTCTATTTTGTTCGACAAACTATAAGTTACGTTTTCATTGATGTTTACTATAAAAGCAGAAAAAACATGGACATGTCGAAAGAATGACTGAAAGAAAACAGCAAAGACATGCAGAGGCTGCATTCGACCTTAAAAGCAACATAGATATCAAATTGTAAAGCTTTAAATCATTATATTTTTTATTATTTGTATTTTTTAAGATAAATTGTTTTAAAAGCAAAATTTTAAAATTTAAATTGTGCTTCGATAACAAAAAAACGAAAACTTGGTCGGTCATAGGGTGACCACATTTGTATATGATCATGATTGACGATCAAAACTATCGATCATTAGTGGAGCATGACATTTTTGGTTACCTCCCATGACCAAATAGGTCATTAGTGGCAATGCACTTAAGATGATACACCATGACATCAATATCACATTTTTATCGATAGTTGCATTCAACTATTTCATTCATCAAGATGGATGTGTAACACACCATCATTGATAATTCGAATAATTTCACTACTATTTTCTTCACACTCATAAAATTTACATCAATTTTCTAACAGGTACTACATCCTCAGAAACTTGTTTCTCCTAGTTCGATAGGTGTAACTTGTAAGCACATAATTACAAACACCCTGAATGATATGAAGAATGCGAATTAAACCCGTTTTAGCCTAATAAAACTTACTGTCTTATATCTCTATAATATCTGCCGGTGCATGATTTTTGTAATCGGTGAACGCTTATTACTGCAGCAGCTTTCACATCATGAAAATTCTGTCAGCCCATGAATATTTTACAGTAAGCATACTTTTCTTCACCGAGATGATTGCATTATTGCACTGTTTTAGAAGATTGGAATGTTTGGTAACATAACCCATGCAATCCTCCAGTACAAGGGCTATCGCAGAAGCATCTTGAATTGCCCGATCTTTAGATATGTAACCAACAACATATGTATTGGTTGTTGCGCTTCGAGAATCAGAGTACATAAATTTTTTACAAAATTCAAAATCTCTTTTCATTGTATCACAAATGTTGTCAATATGCAAGTTTTGCGAAACAACAAATCGAAATGTCATAAAGATGTAGGACATCTCAAACAGAAGTCCAATATAATATATTGGAAGAGAATGGAAATTTATGACTATCTTTTAGAAATATATTTTCTTTCTTTTATCAATTGCATTACATAATTCTTCAATTTATAGCAAGCTTACAACACTGATTTGTACTATAATTATCTGAAAATGTTGTAAACTGCATTTATTTAACAGTGTCAGAATCAGTCATACGTGATTAACATTTTAAGAAATCGGAAATTTGAATTAATTTGATTATTCTCATCATGAGTTACAATAAATAATGATGAACATGTCATGTGTTGTTTTCTTGCAAGTTGCAACTGCACTGAAATCAAGATCGATGATTGCAGCATTTAATAATTTATTAATCACTAGTATTGACGCACAATTATTTTGTGCATGTATGCGGACACGTGTAGTCATTTTGATGCGATCATGTGGCGTTGTTAACCACTTTGCCTTATCGCCACCGACACGTGGCAGGACCAGTTTGCTACCACATGTAATCAAACGTCCATATTGACAATCGGGCGTACAAAATAGATATGACCAGGGGTATTTCTGGAAGGATATTATGGCAAGACGGTTGTAACTGGTAATAGCAGGGTTTAGGCTTTAATAATAGAGAGATATAAAAAAAGATGTATCGATATCTATCGGTGCACAGTATAACACTAGTCACTAGGGTTAGGACTTAGGATGTTGAAGGTATTTACGTTGCCGAGTGCAGTGGAGTTCTTGGATGTTGCCTGCGTGGTTTAAGATGATCGACACCTTGCTGCTCAAATGAAAAAAAAAAGTTGTTACTATACAGTTGACGATGTATGTGATTTATTTACATGGGAGAAGATGTTCACATCGTGGGTTTTGATAGGGTTATTAAAATTTGAGTTTATGCATATATCTTGAGTTGAAACTGATGAGTGTCAATGTAGGCCGCGTAGTGGATGAATCTAATCATGTTAGATGAGCTGAGTATCTATACATATAATACTTTAGGATTCACCACCACACAATCAGCTACAAGTCATTTTTCGTCCCTAAAACACTGATTTCCGTTGCTAAATCGAATGCCCCTCTCCAGCACACCAGTCCAGCCCGCCAGCCCAACATGCTAGCCCAACACGTCCGACCCACGCTCCTACCCACCTACCCTTCCACCTACCGTCTTCTCTCACCGACGCTCCCGCACTCTCCCATCCCGTTCTCACTCGGCCACAAATCCGGACGACATCGACGATTGATTGCTGGACGATGACAGGAGGCTTCGTTGCTCTCCCATCCGACGCTCAAAATCCGTGAGTCGTTCTTCTTCTCTGCCTCTCCGCATCTCCGAAAAATGCCTCCGGTGAGTTGCTCCATAAATCCCACCTTCCTCATCTCCTTCTTCATCCTCAAAACTCACTTCACCAAACCCCCAAACCCCCAATCCCGGTTCTCATTTCCAAACCCGCCACCGTTGCCGCCCCTCCTCACCCGCCACCGTTGCCGGTTCTCATACACTCATATGCTCCTCCTTTCATTAAAGCATCTTAATGAATGTAATTCAAGTCAGATGAGCAACTTTCTGACTTGAATTACATTCAGTCGAATGGGAGGGAGTTTGGTCGTTGGACCCGATCGGATCCAAAGCGAGCTGCTGTGGATAGGTCAGAGCGTTTGACGGGGGTTAGTACTCATTATTGATTCACAGAATCCATTGCTTCAAGTGGCTATTTTTTGATGTTGAATCTTGAAATTTTGGATGATGTTTTGTGGCCATTAAATGGAAGTGAGCGAGTGCTGATGAGATGTTTTTGATTGCAGAAGAATTGTGTAGAAAATTGACAAACAGAAAAAGGGATGTCCGCGCACCTGGACATGCTAATTGCTTAAACCCTCCAGGTTCGTCAATTATATCTCTCTTAATGATTTTTTGTATTGTGTAATCCTCACTTATTTTCATGTATTCAATTTTCTGCAATATCATTTTTTGCACTTTTCTATTTCGGTAATCACCAAATCACTATAAAAACTTAATATGTTTTGTTACGTTAGCTTGCCAAAAGACAGAGAACGTAAGTTACACTCACTGAACTTGCGAGTTGGTATTTTATTAATGATATGTTCGCCCACATGTTGAGCACATTTTTTGATGATTAATAGGTAGTCTTTAGATTGTAAAAACGCTTGAACTGTTGTCGAAACTTACAACTACGTTGTCCTGCATTTTTTCCTTTTTACATCAGCCCGTAATTTATTCGTGGTTTGATTTCGCTGCAGTTTTTAGTTGCTGACTTCCCAAGAGGTTCGTAAGAAGTTTAAGGCATTGGAATTCACTTCGGTACAAAAAATGTTATGTGTTCCGGCTTCAGTGGTGTCAACTGTGACTTCCGTTGTGTTTTTCTGTTGTACTGTTCTGCGATACTGTTCTGACTTCTTTTATTTCTTTTACCTGCAGATAGTTATATATGAAGCTCGGCAAAAAGCATTCTTTTAGAACAATCAACACAAAAGAGGTGACTATTAAATTAATTCATTACAGCTTCGCGGTGTGCCAATGTTGTTGTCATTGCATAGTGGTCGGCATTGTTGTTTATACAATTTGTTAAAATTAATATGTCTCGACGAAACTTAATGTTAGTTGTTACGATTTAAAAGCAAAAAACAAACTACTCAAGTGATATTGTCGGCTTAAGTAAAATAGAAATGGACATGTTTAAAGTTTCAAAAAATACTCATCCTTCTATCATATTTGAAACTATAAGTTGATACTCAGAAACTGTGAGCTGTTTAAAAATTACGTCACTAGCCTTACAACTTCAATTTCTAACGCTTTGCCTTACGAGTGTTTAAAAATTACGTCCCTAGCCTTACAACTTCAATATAATAGAATAGAGATGCATGGATGAAGCAGTAAATATGTGTTTTTAGTTTTGCTCCTGTCATTCACAATAAATAATCAAACTGTCATTTTTTCCAACTAAAAATTAAAATTAAAAATTGAATGGAAAACATTGGGAAATTTCAGGGGAATCGAATGGAGACATCGAAATTGAGCTAATGCAGAAATCATGGTTGGAGCTAATGCAGGCCACATAGCCTTCATTCCATGCATTCCACTCATCTCTGAACAAACTCCCCTCCCATATGCTGTTCGTCGACGCCAATTCCCTATACGCGTTGCATTTGCAATGACAATTAACAAATCGCAAGGTCAGACCCTAAAAAAAGTTGGCATCTGCCATTCGAGAAATGTTTTCGCCCATGGCCAACTTTATGTGGCCTTCTCCAGAGCGACATCTCCAGACAATGTATCGGTTCTCCTAGCAGAAGACTGTAAACAACAAAAAATAATGCACAACTTAGTTTACAGCGAAGCACTTGCATAGACTACAACTCTGGACGTGGCTAGAGGTGTGCTTCAAATTCTTTAATTACTTAAAATATCTATTTTCTGCTTTTTTGGAGTGAAATTTATTAGCTTGCAAATGTTGTACGTAAAGTCTCCTACCTCACCCTTAATTGCTTAGTCGTTTACAAATACTGACTTTGATTAAACTTGCTGACTTCCTAGGCATTGTCTTTTGGCCAAATGACGAAGAATAACCTGGGAAGAGGACTAGCTTTACTGCGTAATTGATTGGTGAGGTCGGCCCTTCAATGTGGGTTCAGTAATAAGTTTTCTCATTTTACGCAATTTTAACTCATGCAAAGCTATGCTTACCTGTTGTTGTTTTGTTGCTCTTGGATGCTTTAAACTTGATGTGAACTGTTTTACGCACTCGCTTCACGTTTTGTTATTTGAACTGTTGTTGTTAAGATATTATGCACCGTTGTGATGTGATTTTTGATAAAAATTGCTTACATCACCCTTAGTTGCTTAGTCGATACTAAATACTAACTTTACTTCGACTTGCTGACTTCCTAGGCATTGTTTTTTAGCCAAATGATGATGAGAATATTGAGGAGAGGCCTAGCTTTACTGCGTAAGTAACTGGTAAGGTAACTAATGCATCAATATGGGTTCAGTAATAAGTTTTCTCATTCTATGCAATTTTAAATGATGCAAAGCTATGCTTACCTGCTGTTGTTGTGTTGTTCTTGGATGCTTTAAACTTGACGTGAATTGCTTTACGCACTCGCTTCATGTTTTGTTATTTGAACTGTTGTTGTTAAGATATTATGCACCGCTGTGATGTGATTTTGATAAAAATTGCTTATCACACCCTTAGTTGCTTAGTCGATACTAAATACTGACTTTACTTCGACTTGCTGACTTCCTAGGCATTGTTTTTTGGCCAAATGATGATGAGAAGAGTGAGGAGAGGCCTAACTTTACTGCGTAAGTAATTGGTAAGGTAACTAATGCTTCAATATGGTTCAGTAATAATTTTCTCATTCTATGCAATTTTAAATGATGCAAAGCTATGCTTACCTGCGGCTATTCTGCTATTCTTGGATGCTTTAAACTTGATATGAACTGCTTTACGCACTACATTGACGTTTTGTTGTTTGAATTGTTGTTGTTAAGATGTTACGCGCTTCTGCAATGTGCTGCTGCTAGAAATTTCTATCGTACTGCAACGTTGTATTAAAAGTTTTACTGATGATTGTACTGCTTAACTTGGTTTGCTTTGCTGGCAACAATGTTCCTTTCTTAATGCTATTTGGGAATACTGCACTCACTCTAAATTTGCACATCCAAAACAGTTGTGTTGTTGTGCTACTGTTATGTTATGGTTCTGCTCCACGTTTCATCACCCAAAAAAATTATAAAGTCGTTGTGCTCACCTAGAAGTGTTCTGTGTTGATGTAGATTTGTTGGTGTTCTATTTCAACTTCAAACGTTTTGAGATGTGCTATTCAG
>JAWWMW010001789.1:166240-181913 GCA_035048345.1 Echeveria elegans | reverse complement strand
TCGTTCCGACTGAAATTTTTCGGTGTCTTCATTCGATTTAATTAAACTTTATAACGTTTTCGCTCCATTTATAATTTTTAATTTTCAAAATTCAAATTTTCAATTCAAATTTTATAATTTTTTTAAATACAGTCAAATACAAAAATATAGCCAAATACGATCAGTTGGTCAAATGCAGTCAAATACGGATGAATAGTGATGGATGACATGTAGTGTAAATAAGGAGGGTGGAGAGGAGTATTTTTTTCAAAGTCTTATAGCAATGAGGCCTTTAGTGAGGAAAATAAAGGAATTAGTGAGGGAAAGTAAGTGGTTGGTAAATGTGTGGTGGTGGATTTGTAATCTTTTATATATATAGATTTACCGAAATTAGAACGTCCACGTGGTCGCTAAGTGTAATTAGCGTCCACTGATTTAGCGACCAACGTCCCCATTTTAGCAACCAGAATTCTGGTCGCTAATAGTTTTTTTTTGTAGTGCTTAACTATTTATTATTTTAATCAAAAATATTTTTTAAATCTCCAAATTCCAAAAAAGACTAAAAAATCTTTAAAAATACGAACATCTTTATAGTAAAACAATTCAAGAGTTTTTAAAAAACTTAAAACTGAAAATTATTTGTATTTATTACAAAAATATTGAAACAACTTCATTTGATGGTTGAATCAATTGATTACATAGGTTGATTTAATCATTTAATATTTTATGACCTTAGAAGAAAAATCGGAGATTTTTTTTGAAATTCGATTTTTTAATGAAAGATAAAAGGAAGTGCACTTATAAAATGTTTTTTTATAAAAAATAAAATAAAAACTTACGGATGACTCAATAAACTTATGAGTATCAAAACATGATTTTCCAAAATAAAATATTTAAAAAAATGCTAAACAGTACATCATCCTTTTTTCGATAGAGGGTTACACGGGTACAATGAGAACGCACAAGACATAATAAATCTAGTACCTATAATCCCATTTCAGCACAGGTCACACATGTCACCAATACCCAAAACAGAACAGACAATTAAATGTCTGCCTAGAAACTAACCCTAGGCAACTTGCAGGTCAAAAAGATCCAGTCGCACGCCTTCTCCTTAAATGACACCTACTAACGAAACAACCCTTGCACTACCGACTGTCCGCCCTCCAAACCACCCACACCTTGAGCTCCGGCTGCCTGACTTTCGCCCTGCTGCATCGTGAGCTCTGGCAGGCCGACACCAAAACGCAGACGAATTCGACAGTTTGGACGCACGACCCCAACGAGAACGCAACTCACCAAGCCCCAACGCCGCCAAAGGCCCCCGTTGGCGGCAAGACCGCTCCGCGCCCCCTCGGCCGCAACCTCACGTCAACGCTGAAACGACCACCACCTCCACTTCATGGCCATCAGTACCAACGTTGACTGAATACCCCTACAAGACCCAAAAACTCTAGTTGTTTCCGGCCGCAGAAACATACCCGAAGCGACAGAGAATCAGATGCGCAGAAGCATATGCAAAAACAGACCTGATCTGTGGAGCCGTCGACGTTCTCAGCGGGGACACCACAGACCACCGACATGCCCTTTGAGCACTACGGTTGCTGGAAAGGCGACAGTCACGACAACAAGCATCTTCGGTGGGGCAAAGATACCAAATATGAACCAAATAACAAGAAATAAAAAAAACTCTCATAAGTATGAAACTTAGAGGAAATAACAATCTTACCATAAGACAGATCGTAGGAAGAAATACATGTGGAAAGAAATCAGTAAAAGAACTCCTAGTCTACTGTACACCGTCGAACACATCCAATTTCAATGAGGCAGTGCATTGCCAATAGATTATTTACGATTCCTTGAGCAAAGACAATTCACAATTTGGAAGGCTAATATGCAAAAGAATGTGTAACTTTTACTCGGAGTAATTGAAAAGAAAAAACAGTCAGAATCTAATGTTACAGCAGAAGAGTCAGATTGGATGACTCTTTCCTTGTATTCTAAATCAAATCTGATCCAAAACCGCAAGCAACTTTCTACTTTCGGCTGACTGACCAACTAAATAATAAATTTGTGAGACAACTGACCAGGAGCCTGGGAGGCTGGTTATCAGACTTAACGCAGGAGGGTCTCCGATCCGAGACGCATCCGGGGAGCAGCAGATGAACTTGTTTCGTCTGTTAGATTTTGCTTGCATGTATATCATTAGCTCGAATATAGATACTTCTCATATGATGTTCCATTCAAGGTTGTCATGATGTCTTCCCAGTTAGCAACATGTTTTGACAATGGGCCGGTGTGTATCTTAACCTGACGACTCTTGAGATCTCTATACGGCAATTTCAAAAAGTTCTGGACATCATTAAGTTTCTGCAAATTCATAGACAGGCAGGATATCAGTAACAAAAAAATTAATAGATCGATAAGTGTGATGGACATATATCTGTATAATTTGAGTATCCGCATACTGTTTGATTCCTGATGAGATCTTCATAGTAAAGAACCATATGCCTTGTGCTATTGAGATAGCTTATTGCTTTAGCTATGTCTTCCTCCCTTTGCCTTAGTTCGTGCAGCAGCGACTTCACTGGGATTGTGGGTTTATAATTTGCTAATACTTGCGCCTGTAAATATGAGCAAATTACTAACTTCTGTAATAGGAATTGTACACACTAAGTCAGTGTGTGCCATACCTCAATGGAGGAGTGTACATGGGACTTGTGGGTTCCGTTCAATAACTTAGCTTTACTGTCGTAGATGTTTGCAAGAAGTGATACCATTCTGCGAAGTAAATTTCTTCGGAAAAGGAAGATTGTTGAAACACCATTTTTGTTGAAGTACTCTGCAATCTCATTGTGATGCTTAACGAAGCCCTGCCACATGTTATAAATAATGTAATTCAAAAGTTTGCAAAACCACACTTTTTTTTAAAAGGGATCAAAGGGTTTCACTCCTAAAACTCATTGTGCCATGGTGGGTTTGAACCCTTGACTTTGGACTTTCAAGACAACGTTCTTACCACTAGACCAGACCTTAATTGAAAAACCACACATTGATGACAATTCTACGAACGAAATAGCCGAATTATGCAATGAATATTAATAAGCAACTTCTTTAAACCTGATTGAGCATCCATTTAAAGCCAACTGCAGCGGAGCACTCGTTTTTGGAAGCACTGGTAAGCAAATCGAGATTGTACACTTTATCCAGAGTCTCAAATATAGTTGAAATATTACTCCTCGTTTTGGAAGATCCGAAGATTTCTCCATTAGAGCTAACATTGGTATGGTTATTCAATAATGTCTCAAACCACCCACTTCCTGATCTCTGCATTGATACTATCACAAAGTACCGAACAGGGTTACAAGCACATTCATCTCTGCATATACACACCACCGAAAACACCTGTCACTCACTTATAAAAACTTCATGGCAATGAAGATAAAAACACCTGTCACTCACTTATAAAAACTGCATATACACAACAAAGTAAAATTCACTCATTTGTTGGCTGACCTGTTAAATGTGTTAGGTGTGGGGTAATGAAGATATCTCCGTTCGGATTCCTGGATCATAGTCACGTTTGGGCAGCTCTGGTCCTCCTTAATATTCACGTTCAGAAACCTAGCCGTAGAGCTATCATTTTTGTCAGTGCTACTTTGTGTAACAGAAAACGAGCAGATGTACACACCACAAACCATCACAAACAAAATTGCGAAAGTCCTCAATATGAGGGGAGATCTCTTGGGCGCCTTTATCACCAGTGTATCCTGGATATGAACAATAACCCAAAGGTCAGGAACAAAACAACCCCATATTTCAATAACACAGACGCAAAAAAACAATAATGCGGATGTTATGTAACGAGGACTGGCGATGATCTGAAAACTTATAACAGCTAGTAATCAGACAGATTTTAAAATGGAGGGATGAAAAAAGGTGAGATTAGAGAGAGAGAGACCTGAGGGGAGCCTGTAAAACCCTCCATAAGGGATGGAGAAGTTGAAGGAATGGAGGGAGATGAATGAGAGCATATTGGGTCGTCAGAGAAGAATCTGGGAGGTTTTGGTCAAAAATCCAATAAAAGCAAGAAAGAAGAGATAAAACAGGCGGAGGACATGGTCATACTGATGACAAACTCAGACAGGAATATGCTAAGAAAGATGCCAAAAACAGCATGCAGCTACTTGCCAATGGCATCAGCAAAAACAGACCAAGTAAGTGAATGGCTAAATCTGAATGACTGAAACATGTCTAAAAATAGGAAGTTACGAAGGCGCATATGACGAGGAAGGAACTGAATTGAGTTGATTGAGGCAAAAAAAATAATCAAACACCTTGTGGATGAAGCACATGTCGTCGTGCTGGCTCATCTTCTTCTCCAGTACATCACCAGTTGAAGCAAAAACAAAAGAATAAACCAACGCCATGTTTGTCAGCAGCAAGCAGGTCTAGGGTTAGACTTAAGACCGAAAAAAGGTATAGGTAGATATCAACAACCCAACTGGGGGTTTAGGTTTGGGGTGAAAGAGGACACGCGCCTCTCTTTCTTGTTAAAAGCTCTGTCATTCTTTTGAATAATTAAATTGAGAGAAAAAAAGGCTGGAGGTTGGAGCGCAGAAGGATGATGGGTCCGATCCGGTCAGCTCAGCTAAAAAAATATAATACAAACAACGGCAGTGACAGAGCAGACGGAAGAGACCCAGTCCGGCTGGTGATGGGTCTTCTACAAAAAAATGATAGAAGAAGAAGTTGACGACAAATGGCCCTCTATTATTTATTTACTTATTTGAATTTGAATGCATCAAGGAAGAGGAAGGTGATGATGAAGGCGAGCGAGAGCGGACGCGTTTTGAGTGTTTGAAATGGCAAGTGATGTAGACGGCCATGATCCTGAAGTTCACGTAATTAGTTAAAGATTTGATTTAATATATAATAAACTAAAATGTCGCATCGTGAACCCCATGAACCCTTTTTAGAACATCTCCGACCACTAATATGCAAATTAATTATCTAAAAGATATTACTATATTAGTTATCTAAGTAAAATTTTAAAAAATATATAAATGAGTTTTGCTCCAACGGTATTACGTATAACAAGTTATGTATATTTTCTTAGTCCAAAAAATCAACGACTATAATTCCTGTCTATTATTCTTGAACATTAGTTTACATGAATCCTCAGTAATTGTAGCACCTTCATTAAGACGCTGATGTTCTTCATTCTTTTGTTGCTGCTTCTTTAAATTCCAAACAAATAGCTGGAGCAGACAACACCAAACATGTCTTTGAGATTGGTGGAGTTCCTACCCATCAGCCTGTTAAATTCACCAACTCTGGCAGCAGACAAGGATATGAAAGGCGAAATACTTTCAAAAGGCTCACGCCCTTATTATAAACAAGTTTTGAATTTTTTTTGAAAAACGTTTTGAGATTATTTTGTGTTAAGTTTTTAAACACTTTTTCATTCATTTTAAACTTCAAAACTCAAACCTTGATCAAAAGGTGGGTTTGAGTTTCAAATTTTTTTTTGACACAAACACTCAGTTGAACCAATCAATACCCAATTAAACACTCAATTAAATCAATCTACACCAATATCCACCATAACTTTCGGCCATCCACCACCACCCACCACCGCCGACCACCCATCTCCACCACCGCCCACCACCACCGACCACCGACCACCGCCACCACTACCACCGCCGACCACCCATCTCCACCACCACTCACCACCTCCGACCATCTCCACCACCACCGCTAACCATCTCCGACCACCACTACCGACCACCGCCGACCATCCATCTCCACCACCGCCTACCACCACCACCGACCATCCATCTCCACCACCACCCACCACCTCTTACCACCACCACCGCCATCACCACTGCCATCACCACCACCACCGCCATCACCACTACCATCCATTTTGAAGGTGGACCTCACTAACGCTTTTAATTTAATCAGCATGACTGCTTTTATGAAATGTGTCAACATTTCCCATCATTGAGCTCATAGGTTGAGTATTGTTATGGGTGTCATGCGTTACTCTTTATTAGAGAATCGGTTATTCATACTTGTTGTGGAATGCAACAAGGTGATCCGTTTGAGCTTTTACTTTTTACCATCGCTTTGCAGTCCTTAGTTCGCCGGGTTGCAGAGGTTTGTCATCGTTTACTGATCAACACTTGATGACGGTGTGCTGATGAGTCATCAAGATGATTTGTTGGCATCTTTCTAGGTCCTTCGGTAGTTAAGGCTACAACTTAGGTTAGTTGTGAACCTTAACAAATCTTTATGGTGGTGGCCTAGTGGTGGTACGGACCGGCACTAGGGGTTGCCTAACGGGGTTATAGTTTCGGGTTCTTTAGCCTTATCGGTGTTGGGTAACCTTATCTTGATTGTTGGGGGCTGATGAGAGAGTAGACATCGGGTTGAGGGCATTCACGATATTTTTACAGAGACGTCTAAATTTGACGACCCGCAGTTGGAGTTATTACTTTTGCGTGTTTGTGTTGGCATGCCAAAGATGATGTATAATTAGGAGTGCGCCTCCTTTTTGGATTGAGGGGTCGATTCGGTCTATTGATAGCGCAATGCATCAGATTTTAGTGCTTATATATAACACTGGGTTCCCGATGGAGCATAGGAGATTGGTGGAGTTACCCCATAAGTTTGGTGGCTTCAGAGTTCCGGTTGGGAGTAAGGTGGCCCTCTCGACAGTAGTGACTTCCTTAGTGCAAGCAGAGGGTCAATGAGAGATGTTTATGAAGGATTCATTCGCTTCCTTGAGGTGCGGAATCTTATTGGAAGAATGGAACTTGAGGTGTAATATTATTTCACCAATCAGAATGAAGGAGCTAAGGTCGAAGGCTTAGCCACAATAGTGACTGTCAAGTTTGGAAGCATAAGTTATCAAGGAATATATCAAGTGTCGGGGAGGAGCGCGGGTAAACATTCTGGTGGATATCATTTCTGTTTGAAGGAGTGGTATCTGGATCACAGTGATACCAACACTTTTTACTGGGCTTTGCATGAACCCGACGACGTATCGCTTGGTTTCAAATACCATATCAGACAGAATGTGTTCACGATTTCTCGAGCGTGTACGACCTGTATGGGTTGCAGACTTCTGATGCAGCTGGTGATCATGATTCTCATTGCCCGAATGGGGAGGAGAATTAGAAGACTTAACACGGTGAGAGATGTGTTGTTTATTTTTTTTGTAGGGAGGCTAACATGGGACCTATACTAGAGGTTTCTAACCTTCTTGGGGTGGAGAAGCTCGAATACATATTGAATCCTGCTTGGGATGACAGTAGGGATCTGTGTGTGGATGTGTCCATTGTGTCTCCTTTTGTTGGAGAATGTGCAGTATTGGAGTCAGTGGAGGCATTTATGATAACAGTGGAAAGTAAGATTTCTAAGTATGAGGCCGATTGTTTTGCTAATGAATTTATTTTCGAACCTTTCATTATCATTATGTAGTCATTAAGAAATTTCTTTATTTTGAAAGGGGTCTGAGGCCAAGTATGAACCGGACAGCTTTCTCTGTCTTTATCATTTGTAATTATGTTATAAGAAACTAGCGTGCCGTCCGTTGTCCTGACGGGAATGCAGATGGAACATTCTAATCATCGCATTCATTACAATAATCGAAATAATATATGGTCATCCGTTAACAGTTGGTCAAATACGCGCTCAAATACGAATTTGAAATCTACCTGATCAAATATAGTCAAATACATTATCAAATATGGTTAAATATGCGGTCAAATATACGTTCAAATACAACACTTGATTAATGAAATGATTTATAATAAATAATAATAATATATTTCTTATATCCCCCTAATAAATAATAGTAGGGGGATATATTTGGGATATTTTATATTTGACCAAATTGCATTCTATCTACACTAATAATAGGCTAATGTCCTCAACACATATGTAGCGAGGAGATTTTTTTCGTCGCTAAATCATGTATTTATGGAATAAGACAAAATAAGAATAGGACAAAATATGAATAAAACAAAATATGAAAAAATATCCATTTAAAATTTTAAAAAAATTCAAAAATAAATATTTCAAAAACATTTTAAATTTAAAAATTAAACAATTAAATTAACAAAAAATTTACTCATTTAAAATTAAATTTTAAAAATTCATAATATGATCATGACCGTATAGTCAAATAGATGTTTTCGATTTTGTCCATACTTTTAATTTTTTAAGTTTAATCTTACATAGACCTCACGAGCCCAGACTACACTTTTTTATCGGGACGACGGCCACCATATGGGAATTATAAGTTGATTGGTGCTACTGCCCCTAAAGTATTAAGTATACGATCTCCACCTTATGTTTACTCTAAAGGGTCTTGCAAAAGGCTTTTATAATAAATAGATCCTCACACCTTTTACTAAAATCCAGCGCTGCGGTCACTCTTCAGTTCACACTTACCGAGTTTTCTGTTCTCCTCGCCGTTCTCTTCTTCCCCATCAGCGTCTCCACTTCCGAGTCGCCACATCCTCGCATTAGTCCTTCCTCCTCCTTCTGCTCACCTATTCAGCCTCGCGCCATCCCCATCTCGCCTAGCACCCGCCAAAACACAACAACTCCCGGTAAAATTCCACTTTAATTGAATATTGGATAATTCATCCTCGATGGGGATGGTTTGAAATGTTGCTGCTTGCTTCAGGGATTGGTTGCTATCCAGTCTCCTTCACATCTGTATACTTTTATCAGCTTTTTAGGTCTACTATGTTTCTATTTGGTTTTGGTAACATGAGGGAATGGTGCAGTGGTTTAGAGGTTCTGAATGTTTGGAAATGGAGTATCTAACTTGTTTGGATTTTAAGTTGTGGAGATCAGTTTTGCGAAGTAGCCGTGGTGATTAGGCTTTAATATTTCCTCTCAAAATCCCTAAATTAAATTTATATTTTTTTTTGGATTTCATTTCTGCAGTAGCATGAATATTTTTTTTATTTTTTCATTGGGTTTAATGTCTACCGTTTCTTTACATTGTGGTAGTTGCATGACTTTGGGTTGTCAGCCCGCAGTTAATGGTTTTTGATTGATGCTCCAAGGCAATGACCCTCGTGGATTGAAGCTCCTATTGTAACGCAAACCTTGAAGAAAAATAGTTAGCCCCTATAATGTTTATAAGTCTGGCTTTGCCCCTGATGTATCATCTTCAACAACTCGTATTTCTTTCAACTTTGATTATCTCATTTCCTTAATAATCTGTTTGCAATCTTGTTTCTTTCTTTCACTTCTTCTGAAAGAGGGAGAGAAAAACAGGCATTTATATTATTAATAATTGCAGACAAACAATGTTTATATGCATTCTTTGTGTTTTCACTTTACAATAAACTCTAATTCAGTTTGTTGCTTTTTCTAGCCTGTCTCTTATTTTTAGTATTTATCGGAGTAGATTTTATTTGCTTATTATGTTTTAATCTGGTATTCACTTTCTTTCTTTTAAGTCATGAAGCATATGTTTTGCGTCATTTTACATGTTGAAGTTTTTATTTGTTTTAAATTGATAAATATGCAGATATGTCTGACAAAGAGATGGACAATGAGGATGAGTTTGGATTCTCGAGAAATTACTTTCTAGCAAAGGAGTTGGGTGGTTCAGTTAAGAAATCAGCAAACAGGTTGTCCGATATTGAGCTTGTGGATGAGCAGGTTTGCATTTAAGCTTTTCACTTTGCCGGTTTCATGAAGAACAACCGTCTTGGCTTTAACTTTTGCCCTTTTTTCTGTAGGAGTTGCGAGTTGCTGCAGCAGAAATTGAAGGGAAACATGGTGAAGAGATTAAGAGACTGATGGATAATTACAGGAGTTCGTACTCTTATTGGCTGTTTCAACTGAGGTGTGTAGTGTTCAATTGGCTCGGTAACTAAATATAGTGGCTGGACTGTGGATTTTGTGATATATCTATCTCTCCATCAAATGCAGGTGTGGCTTTGGTCTTTTGATGTATGGATTTGGGTCTAAGAAGGCACTGCTCGAAGATTTTGTTTCAACTGCTTTGGCTGAGTATTCAGTGTTTGTAGTTAACGGCTATCTCCAGACCATTAGTATGAAACAGGTATAGTCTCTTAGTATAGCAGTCATCTAAAAATTGTTGTTACTTGTTAGGACTTGAAGACATGAGAAATATGTATGAGTTATGGAGTATCTTTGGAATCAAATGTAGTCAACCATGATTCATGGTTTAATCTTATTCTGCAATAGCTGAATTGACTTATTCCATGGTTGTGTTCGGATGTTGCTTGAAATTTAACGATGATTAACTAAACTGGCTTAGATTGTCACTGCACTGGCTGAACTTTGGTGGGACCAACTAAAAACCAAACGAAAAAGTCCATCAGGGAAAGCTCAGCAGTCATTTAGCTCTCGGACAATGGATGATCTGCTTGCTTTTCTAAATGGAACAGATGGTGTGGAAAACGACGATTTTATTTGTGTGCTTATCCACAACATTGATGGACCGGGATTACGAGACTCTGAAACTCAGCAATATCTTGCGCGGATTGCTTCTTGCTCGCACATTCGCATGGTTGCTTCCATAGACCATGTGAATGCACCTCTATGTGAGTTTATATCCTAACTGAATGTTTTTGAGTTGCATGCTCTTTGCTTGCTTGTTCACATTTGTCGAATTTTAATTATCAGTTATGATCATTAACTTTTGATTTTGATCAGCTATTGAACTTTGGTGACATATTTTATATTTTTAGAGTTTTGGTGGATGTTTCTCTTTGTCTATGGAGTGGACATGCCATTCAGATGTTTCGGTGTATCAAATTGCAATTACTTCCAACATTGATGCGTCATAGTATCATTGTTAACAATCGTTGACTTTTGAAATGAACAATGTGGTTTGGGTGTTTGATTGTAGTGTGGGACAAGAAGATGGTTCACACACAGTTTAATTGGTGCTGGTATCATGTGCCTACATATTTGCCTTACACAGTTGAGGGGATGTTTTTTCCTATGATACTTGCTCATGGTGGTGCTGCACAAACCACAAAAACTGCAGCTTTGGTCTTACAAAGTTTAACGCCAAATGCTCAAAGTGTGTTTAAAGTTCTAGCAGAGCATCAATTAGCTCATCCAGATGAAGAAGGTAAGCGCTCTATTAAACTTGAGCTTTTCTTTTGATTCTCAAGCTTCAGGCTTACTTATGACTTTATGCTAATTCATTGTAGGAATGCCTGTTAATGATTTGTACACAACCTGTCGAGAACAATTCTTGGTAACTAGCCAAGTTACACTGAATTCCCATTTAACTGAATTCAAAGATCACGAGCTGGTCAAAACTCGGAGGCATTCTGATGGACAGGACTGCTTGCACATTCCTCTCACAGCTGATTCACTTAAAAAACTCATGCAGGACATCAACATCTAATCTTATGTCTTTTTGCATTGAATGGGTATTTGAATGAAAGTTGATATTACATTATGTTCAGCATCCGGTTGTGTGGACATGCTTTTGTTTAGGCTACAATTAAATGGTTTCTTATTGAACATGCTAAGACTGTCATGCAACGCGAAGACCCTTTCTGTTCCTTTTAGGTTATACATGTCTCATGCCATTTTGTATTTAAAAACCTCAATTCCATCGAAGTTTCTGTCCGTATCATCTGGTTATTATAATGTGATTCCATCTGCATTGGTTAGCTAAGGTACAATGTTGTTGTTATATGGTGATTGCTGCAGTAGGAATGTAGGATTTACTAAGTGACCATAAACGATTTGCTTCCCAAGACTAAAATTTATTATAATGTGATTCCATCTGCATTGGCAGGACTTACAAAAGTTTCTTAGACGCACGAGGTTTTCGTATACCAAAGAACATGAGCAGTTGTGGGAAGAAAGACCTTTTCTTTCTCCTTACTGACATCAGGTCTGGGGATGAGGCGCTTTGATCTGCCGCAACAGCCGGTTGTGGGTTAGGCGTATGGAGGAGGGGCTCAGTTGCTACAACCTTACCGCTTTTCCTTGCATCCTTTCGTTGCTTGATGCTCCTTGTGCTTAAAACTGGATGCAGTACTGCTGATTCAGTCATAATAAATGCAGCTTCATTGGTTTTTCTTATTTGCTCATTCTTTGTTCTCCAGGACCTCAACTCTTGTTCTAACGGCAGCTTATCGCTCAAGGCAGTACCACACTTTTTAGTGGCTGTGGTGTATGCTCCTTTCTTGATAGCAAGTTCCTGACTGACTTGTTTGAGTTTTTCAAGACTCTGGAACTCAGATTTCTTAGCTGCCGCAAGTTCAATGTGGGCAGCTACTAGCCTACTCTTGGCTTGGCCCCTAGCATCCTCTGATGAAATGGACTCCACATTAGCTGATTCGATGACGCCCGTTGTAAGTACTGTTTCAGTTACCTGTAGTGAGTCGATAGCTGCAAAAGCAACAGCAAGCTCTTCAGAAGCCATGGTGGCTTCTATCTTTTCTTTGGTTGCTGCGTGCGTGGATGTGATCAGTTCTACATTGGCTTGTTCAGCCTCCTCCATTGCTCGTCTCAACTCTTCCTCAACGGTTTCTTTCTGGAACTTGACCTGATCAGCCTCCTTAGCAGCTTGTTGTAACTTGGTTGGCAGATCTTGCAGTTTCTCTCTGGCTTCTTCCATCTTCCTCTCAGCTAATGCTATCTCCGACTTCATTATGCTTAGCTCATATTCAAGAGATTGAACCGCAGCCACGGCAATGTCTCTTCTTTCCTTTACCGCAGTAAGCCCATTATGTTCATTCTCGAGCTGAGAGTGCAATGAGGTTGCGTCCGCCTTCAGAAAATTAACCTCAGCTGCAGCCTTGTCAATTCCCAGTTTCACCATATCAACTTCTTTCTGCATCGACACAAGTTCGGTTTCCTGCTTTATTTTGGATTCTAGATCTGCCTTGAGGCTACATAACAACGCAGAAGCAGAATCAAGCTGTGTCTTGAGGTTATTAGCAGAAAGATACTCCTGGTTAAGCTTATCCATCACGGCTTCAATCTTTTTCATTTCCATTTCCCATCTAAGACTCTCTTGCTCAGATGAAACAGCGAGCGCGCTTCTCTGTTCCTCGGCCTCTTTATAATCAGCTTGTGCAGCAGCCAGGGATTGCTTTTCAGTGACTAGTTCAGCAATTAGTTCCATAACCGACTTCTCCGCATCCAGTTCTTCTTTGAGAAATTTCAGCTCAGCAAGTGCAGCTTTGTGTTCTGCAACAATGGCATTAAGCTCCTGCTCAGCTGCTGTAGCAAAGTCATCCACATCAGCATGGCTAGAGGGTTGTCTTTGTGCACTCAACGAGCTCAGCTGCAACTCCAACTCATCAATCTGTTTTCTAGTCTTTTCTAGCTCGGCAGAAAGTTCAGTTGTGGATTTCTCAACCGCTTGTGTCATCTTCCTGCACTCAATCATCTCGTCTTGGGTCTTGTCAAGTTCCTGGTCTATAAATCTGCATCTCTGCAAATCCAACAAACTGAACTGTGATTTAAAGCCAAAAAATAAAGACTTTTATTTGAATTGGAGGAAAACCGGAAGACCAAAAGTAAGAACGAGGACCTTGAGGGTGTGAAGTTTATGCGTTTTCCAGTCCACAATGCCTCCAAACTTGCTAACAGCATCTTTGACAGATTCAATGGGTGCTGCCGTATCAACCACCACCCTGCTACGGTCTATCTGCTTCAACTTGTTAGGAGAATGCGGAGAATCAGCAGTAGCAGAAGAATCAATGATTCTGGAGGGCTTCACGTTAGGCAGAGAGACATCATCCGGCCTTAAAATGTTTGTGTCAGTATTGGATTTAGAGTGTGAGCTATTATCAGTGGCCTGTTCTGGAGTTGGTTTGTTGAAGACATCTTGAGGGGAATTAACTGTTCCAGTTCCAGTTCCAGTTGGGTCAGAGACTTTTGCACTAGAATCATCATCCTTATGGTCTTCTGTGGATATTGAAGATTTTGGTGAAGGCGCGTCCATCAAATCCTCCATTCTGCTTGAAGGACTTTTGGTTTAAAAGTCTGAAATTTGGTATAAAAAAAAGTTGATCAAATGAAAAGAAATGTGTAGCATTGATGAACAAGCACACTTGCAAATTTGCAGTCGAGCTAATATAATTCGAAGTCGATGCAATGAAAGCTTGCTTCTTCTTTTTTTGAGATAGATACGAATGATATGTGATACTTGACACCAAACTCAAAAAAGTAGGAAAAATATTGATGAGAACAAGAAACAACATAATTATGCAAATGGCCAACATTATGGTTGGTAAGGAGAAACTGGGAAACCCAGGCAAGGCAAGGCTGTATGATATTGAGTATCATCATCGTTTATGTAACACAAAATTGTTTAGAAAGAGGGAGGGGGAGATGACATACATGAACATGATACATACCCTTGTTGATTGAGACGACCAGATAACCGGAACAGTCTACGTTGTCATCAATCTCCCAATGTGCTGTGGCCAAACCGGTGGCCAAAATAGGCACCGCCTCCGATTGTTCAACAGATACAGAATTTACAAGGCTATCTACCTCTTCTTCTTTTTTCTATTTTTTGAGGTTTTAATTTTTTAAATTTATGTATGTATGTTGATTTTTTTGTTGTTGTTGCCTTTTAGGCAGTTTTCTAGTAATTTTGGGTATAAAGGATTAAGGGGCGGTTGAAGTTTGTATTAAAGGTGATTTTAAATACACGCGCTCTTTGATAATTATATATATTTTAAATTTACTCTCACGTCGTTTTAGGATTGGACAATTCTCAGTGTCAAGACGAATATGCATTTTAAGAGATTTGAATTCAAGCGCTCTTAGTACTATGACCAAGTACGCTACCACTATTTATGCTTTCATACTTATATTTACCGGATGATTTTTGGTAAAAAAAAATTCAAAAAGTTACCTAACGAGTTTTTGGGAGTTATGACTAATAAAAATGCTTAGTTTTGCACAAACTTCAGCAATGGTAAACAATAGAATTGTCAGGATCAATATACAAGAGTGCGGCAATGATAGAACAAGCGTAAGGGTTGACAACCCTACTTATCTGGCAGTGTAACGTGGATGATAGATGGTGAGTTGGATGATAATTAGGACTTTGTTTGTTGGTAATATATATTACAATTATCTGGTGAACATTTATGATAGCCACATACATTTATTATTATCCACAATATATTTATGAGTATGTTTTAAGTTTTTTTTTTTTTGATGATAAGAGTATGTTTTAAGTTTGAATTGCTTACTTCTTCAAATAAAAACTTTTATTAAACCTACTTTTCACATTTAAGATAGTCACAGGACTGATCCGTCGTGCCGCTGCCTTGACCAGCTTCTTTTTCCGTTGTAGAAATCCAGTCTGAAGTCGCTGCGTGGTCCACTCTCATCGTGGATGGAGCTGGAGATGATGCGCTTGGGAAGCCATCGTCAGCAAGTCCGGTTTCACGTTTCATGCACAAGGCGCGATTGGTTTGGATTTGCTGTTGACGTGTCGTAAAGTGGTGTCACGAAATGCGTCAAAAGAAATTTATAAAGAACTAGGGTGACCTAGTGTCGAACCCAAGGGAACGGTGGAATTTAGCCAAAACTACAAGACACTTAGACAATTCTAACAGGTTGGAAAAGGGGGGTTTTCATAAAAAGTTGGTTTTGGTGATTGGTTTTGTTGTAAACAATTTTAAAAGAAGATGAC
>JAWWMW010001789.1:117194-132809 GCA_035048345.1 Echeveria elegans | reverse complement strand
CGTAAGTATCAAAGTACAAGAACCTGCGAACGTAGTCTAGGTTCCTCACAGTTTCTAGACTAGTTTTACAACTAACCGCGATCCTATCATTATGTCTAGCAAAATAAACAACTATCAAAAGATGTAATGCTGCCATATTCGATGACTATCTGTGCATGGAGCTCTTCCATTGTTCCACAGTGGAACAACAGTTAATAAGAGCTTTTCATTATAACACCGAGTTGTATTCAATTTACTCACTGCCTTTTCTTTTCTGGACGAAAATTATTCCTTGATTCCGTGTTACTACGAGAACGGCTCTGTGTGCAGGATTGAAGAATTGACGCTAGATTGCCTTGAGCTGCGGAAACTGACTGATAATCTTAGTTCTGAACTCTCGAAGAAATGTGAACTAGACAAAACATTAAAGGAGGTACTTCATAGTTATGTTGATTGGCACTATTGCAATGGCTTGTCAATAGATGTTAAATTTTGCTTCTTCTGTACATCAGATTGTAAACAAGTTCTATGAGATCAGACAAGGTGCATCAGAGGGGGTGGAAGATATCAGCTGGGACTGGGATGAAAAATGTGATTGCCTTATGAATGATTCTGCAGAAATGTGGAGCTTTAGTAAGGATATGAACAAGTCTACTTCGAGATACAATTGTAAGATATCTGTTTCTTTGCAATCCCATTTCACTCATATCTAGTGGGTATTGACAATGTCACACTGGAATTTTCTTTGGTCACATGCACTAATCCTTCTTTGGACAGAGTGCTTTGGAAGGAGAACTGGAAGCATCTAGAAAGATTGTGCGCCATCTGCAGTCTAAACTTCAGATTGTAAGATATATATAACATATTGATCAGTCTATTTTTTCATATTGTTTTTATTATTACGCGTTCTTTTTTGTTTGATTATTATTTTCTGGAAATGTGATCTTACAGGGGTTTTTGGAATTTGAAAATCATTTGAAGAAAGTCTTTGATCAGGAAAAGAAAAAAGTAATTGATGTTTTTTGAGCCTTTGATTCTCGTCATGTTGACTTCTGTTGAATCTCATTGTTACTGCTTTTCTATATTTAATGCGCTGGTTGATGATCGCAGAATAACTCAGTAGAAGCTATAAGGAGTGTCATTGCCGGCTTACGTGCCTACCATTCCGAACACAGAGCTCAAATCTTAGAGCTAATTGACAAGGAAATTTTTTATATCCGATCAACCGTTGAGGCAATAAATGGGATGATAAAGGGAGCAAGTATGGGCAGAGCGCATACACTTGACCTTCGTGAAAGAGATGCACCTCTTGATGATGACTGTCGAGATTTACATATGAGTTATGACGCCAGCACATCTTCACTTTCTAACGTATGACTCTAGTGCTCTATCCTACATTCATGTCTATTTGTTATCATATCCTTTTTTCAAACATTCTTTGCAATATATTGGAAAATCGGAATTAAATATGGATATGGTCTGTTATATAATGACTAGACATGTGCTATTACTATTATTAAATACCTTGAACTTGATTGCATCTGGCATGTTCCAAATTTTTTATTTTTGAATAAAACATATGCTCGCTTGCACACAACCCTTTTTGCATAGTTGGGCCGAGGTGGCTGATCATGGATTATACTAACTTCATTTATGTCATCAATGGTTCAGTTCTATTTGTTGCTAAGTTATCATGATATTGTGTGCCCTACTGCATTACGAAATTTAGTGAAATGGCAGTCACTTTATAGGAGTTGTTTTCCTATGATCGTTTAACTTATTCATTATAGGAAAAGACACCTTATCTGCTGGATACAACAGCAGATAGTATTGGTGACATCTCCAAGGTTCTCTCATTAGCATTACAAGAAAAGGTATTCCTATTGAATTTCATCTTTGCTTATTTTTTGTGTAAAACATGACAGTAATCAACTCACCATAAACCTTTTAGGTGGCGGCTCTTTTATTATTGTCAAAGCAAGAAGAGATGCATTTATTACAAATGAACGTAAATGTAGCCCTTCAGAAGAAAATTGACGAGCTTCAGCAAAGCTTATTACAAGTAAATTTATAGTCCACAGATTCTGAAGTTTGACACTGAATTCTCACTTCATGATACAATCGTTATCTTACATGAGATAGGATTCTTGATACAGTTGTGGAATATCACTGTTTCAGCCTTCGTTAACATTGACCCATTGAAAATGCGGGTTACAAATGAGAAGGTTAACACTCTAATGGAACTAGCTAGACTGAAGCAAGAAAACCAAGTATTTTTTGAGTAATTTTATTTTCTTTTACTATCTAGTATTTGTGATGGTGCTGTTAAAGTTTATGATATTTGTAGTGATCCAGCTATTACACTTGAATGCAAGTAGTAAAGTCACTAGCAACATTGTAACTGTCAATTGTGCATTCAGATATTCACTATACTATACTAATTTCATTTGATTTTTTTTTTCAACATCATCTTTTTAACTCTCTGCAGACGAATCGACGACTTGATGCGTCAGGAAAAACACTTAGTTGATGCTGAAGAAAAAAAATTCCCTTAGTAATGACGGAGGACGTGGAAGGTTAAAGAATCTATGGAAGAAAACATATCTAAGTCAGTGGATTGCCCCTGCAGAGTCACCTGGAACTGCTAATTCCCAAGCTTATGACAGGAATTCCTCAAGAGTCCAACCCAACAACAAAATGGAATACGCCAGGTATATGTTGTTGGGAATCTTAGTTCTAATGCAAAATTTTGCTGATTCAAGAACGAGTGGCTGGTAAGAAAGCAAGGTGGAATGTAGCCTATGTATGTCTGTAGTTGAATTCTCATGCCCCTCGCTGTTTTCATTAGACTGAAGGTTGAAAATGATACTCTGAGGGAGTGTATGGACAGTTTGGAACATCTTACTTTTTCAGTTCATAGACATGGCCTCTCACTAATGAAGGTAGTGCTACTGTTAATATTAACCTCACTCTCATTCCCTTTGATGATTGTGAGTTGTGAAAACATTTCAATTTCCTATGTAACAACTGTGGTAATCTCTGATTAGTGGTCCACGATGTATAGCTTCCTGACCTTCAACTGATTTGTCAACTTTGGTGTTAATTTATACTGCATGTGAAGTTAATTCGCCTTAATGAAGTGATCTTGAATTGGTTATACTGGTAGGTACACGAGTCATTGAAGGACACAACCTCAAAGAATGGCATTTTGGAGGTTCTGGAAGATATTATTGCAGATGCAAATAAAGTCAAAACTGCTCTTGGTAGCTCACTGCCGGTCAGTTGGTCAGCTGAAACAGATGTGGATGTGTTCCACGAAGCTACCGGCAATGAGCCACCCTTTGATGCCGGTGACTCTAGGGTTAGAGTTAGAGTTTAGACAACTTAAATACTGTATCGGCTGAAGGATTTGAGATGGTTAAACTTCTATTACTTGCTGCATAAACGTTGCTAGACAAACAGGAGGCCGATCCTGCAATTGCATCTCAACAAGAAAATGGTCAGAACTCATGAAGCAGACAGCAAAAAATCACCGAAGGAAGCAGAAAATATCTTGCGTAGCCAATGAGTTGTTCTCAACGTACATATTCATTGTTGTGTGCAAAGTCTTTATGTTCCAGTTTCAAGTGATTGGTTCTGTTTATATGCAAAATGTCATGTAGCTAGCAAATTACCTGGAATCAATAAAGGTAGTATTTTGTGTATGTCGCGCAATTGTGAGCGGTCATCTATTGAAATCTTAATTCTTCAATTACGAAAATAAAAATTAAAATGTACTCCCTCTGTCTCATATTATAGTTTTCTTTTTCTTTTTTGGCGTCCCAAAATATAATTCTCATTTCCTTAAATGGAATATTTTCTACCCTCACAAACACTTCTCTCTCCAATCTATTTACTTTTCTGTTTTTTCTGTTACCTACTTTTATCTCACATACCTTACTTTTCTTAAAGTTTGTGACAAACAACAAATGAGAACTATATACCGGGACTGAGGGAGTAGTGATTTAGGAGGATTGAGTTTTATATAGGGATAGCAGGAACACAGTCCCAACTATTATTAATAGGGTTTTACTGAAAATGTTCATCTATAAAAATCGGTTCTTTCCAACAAAGAGTATGTGTACTCACAGATGAGCTTTCTTGAAAAAGGCTAAAGAAAATCGCTTAAGCCTCAGAATAATAATGAAGACGGGGGGCATGTGACATCGATACTTCAAATTTCATAAGCAAAAAGGTGGCTGGCTGAGCTATGTTTGTAGTTGTAGGCTAGAAGAAGTCATACTATAGTGAAGCAATGTTTGAAACTCCAGTCACCAGTACATTATTCGCAGAGGCGGAGCCAGGAATCTGGCGCGGAGGGGGCGGAATAGAAGGGGGTTGGGGGGCAGCGCTCCCGTTTTTTTTTTCGGGACATTGGTGCGCAATCAGTGGTGTGCAATCAGTGATGTTTCATATCATAAATAATGAAGTGTGCAATGAATAAAAAAATTATGATTCTCGTAATGTCCCAACACTTGGTAAATTATCAACATTCAAGTCAATAGGGCGAAAAAAACCCAAAAATAATAGAAGCAAACACTATAAGAGAAAACAAGGGCAGCAGACCAAAACGAAAACCAGAGAAAAGATAAGGGACTCGCCAAGATCGACTTTTTCATCAAACTACATAGCTCGAGCTCTTTTGACCTTAATTTTAATTCAGTGCAGTTTAAAACGAACAATTTCATCAAACAACAAATTCATCAACGAACAATTTCAATCAACCAAAAAATTTGACAATTTCATCAAACACAATTTCAATTTTTAAAACCCTAACCTGCTCGTCTGAGTCGGATGATCAGTCGCGGGCGTACGACCGCACTTGTCTTCGTTTGACGACCGCTCGTCCGCTATGCGAATCAATCCGACTCCAGTTTCCGTCCTGTTCGACGCTCGTCGCCCGGCCGCCTGCACAACCGCACTCTCCTTCGTCTAGTCTCGTCTCGTCTCATCTCCTTCGATTCGCGATTCAATTTTTTTTGCAGTTTAAGATACAAAACGACGTGTTTTTGGTTTGATGGAACGACGTCGTTCTATGAAACCAAAAACGACGTCGTTTTATGTCTTAAACTGCAAAAAAAAAAAAAAACAGAACTAGGGTTTTATCGCCGGAGAAGAAGCGCTAGGGGGCGACAGAACAGGTGAGGCGGGTGGCAAGGCGATTTTCAGAAGGTACTAAGGCGATTTTCAGGCGACGGAGGGGGCGGCCGCCCCCCTTGCTCCGCCCCTGATTATTCGAGCAACACTTATTTTCCCTGAAAATTACCGATGCAGATTAACTTACCCAGCAACTACCACAATTTGATGCAGTTGCGAGACCAAGAAATTTCTAATGCTGGAAGAGTAAGGTCAAAGATTTGAAGCAAATTGTTCGCTAGGATTTGTTCAATCAGAGTTTTAAAATTGAAGGGCATTTCTTGAATGAGAACAAAAAAAGCACCCGTAAGTTTGAGGTAAAGCATCAAAATGACTTGTACTGAGGGATACTCGTTGTAGATTGATGATGTAAACACTTGAAAGTTGAAAGCAACAGGTAACAGGTGAATTCAGATAAGGGAGTTCTTTTACAATTTTCTATGAGAAACTCAACATTTGAGTCAATTTTTATACAGACATATAGGTGATGGCCATTCATGGAAATTTTTATTGTATGGACATAACAGCAGACAGTGGTATACTCCTTTGCCTTATGTGGTGCGCTAATGTGTTAACGAAGAGAACTGTTAAGTCTCTTAACTTCAGTGTACTACCTATGATGTGAGGTCAAACCCAGAGAGTGCCAGCAGAAAATGGAAGCGCTTGCACTGTAGCTAATTAACTGGCATGGAGCAGTTGAGCCGAACAACACCATTTTGTCCAGTTAAAACATTGAGATTTGACATTTTAAACATGACCCTGGCAAACTCCCTGCGGAAGGTTGATCCATCATCTGAAGCATAATCCCTGACTGCATTACTTGTCCTATCATCTGCCATGAGCTGTTGATCTGAGAATAGGAGTCCTCGGTTGTTGATCAAGCTACGGTAGTAATGAGTGTCAAAAGCTGATCCCGAAGCAACTGAAGTTACTAGTGACTGATAATATGTCATCCCCAGCTTAGTTTGGGACTCCACAAGCTTCCTTGAAGTAGATGGTGTTGGGGATTCTGCAGTGTCACTGCTATTGTTGTCCTGGCAAGTTCTCCTCATCTCATCAAGTAAGTTTTGGGTTAGAGTTGGGTCTGGTTGTCCTGTCCCCTGGAAGTTGTTCAGACGAGCTTGAATGAAATCACATCCAATCTTGCCAATATTATGTGCTCCTAAAAAAGAGGGAAACTCAAAGATAAATAAAAATTCATTGCAAATGGGCATAAGATTTACAAATACTGCCATTACCTAATAAGGTGACAGTTTCTCTCTCGTCAAACCCTCTTAGCGAGAACAAGTGTAGTGTCTGAGTAATGTTGCCATCCGGCTTTGGAATTTCAGCTATAGCCAAATCAAAGTATGATTGTGTACTATCATGCCTGCCTGTGAACACAGGATAGAAAGGGCCGCCAGCCTGCAGTGATAAGAATGCAACGTTTAAACGCAACAGACACAGACAAAATGAACTTTTCACTAGATAAATTGTTACGGAGCTGAGAAGACTACAAACATGAGCTTCATCATTGGATATGTTGTTACATATTTTAGAGATATGTTCATTTAGAACGGTAAGGTAGGCAGATTGAACACAGTTCTACGTTTCAGTACCATACGAATGCTATCCATAGTAGCAAGCACAAGAATGTCAGCGCAGGAAACAACACCAGGGCAAGCCTTTTCTAGCTCCTCTTTGATCCTGTCAATTTTGTCAAATCCTTTCAGGGTCTTGTTAGGAATGGCCTGCCTCTCAATGGATTTATTGCTGTTATCGTTGCTGTCATCTAACATGACTGAAGCATCGCAACCCTGAACGTTTTACAATGCCAAGATCAGATCCCAGCAAAACAGTTAGCTCATCATTCGTATACCCAATCTATCACGAAACGTCGTCTTTATGCAAAAATAAGATTCACATAGCAAATTCACCAGCCTAGATGACATCGACATGTAAACAAAGATAGTATTGAATCATCAACAAGCTCACCATATCAACCTTGCGAAACTAGATAATCAAACTCTAAGTGACATCAGAATTCAAAGAAAGGGGTCAAGCAAAGCCCATACAAATTGATGCACATCACATACACCGATCACAAAGCGCATTAAGAATTTGTGCATTTTTGGATTACCCATCAATGATAATCAAAACAAGTCAAGAGGCATCGATGCAGCATGCAAGTTTTCAATCCACTAGTAACACTTACTGTCCAAGAAATGAAAGAAAAAATAAAAGAAAAGGGAGAAAAATGGAGGTACCTGGATAAAGCAATCATGAAAAAAGAGACGAAGCAGAGCAGCAGAAGTCTCCTGATTCTCATTCAGAATCTCCCTCACAGTACTTCTAACAATTATCTCCGCATTAGGACATGTATCTCCATAGTAGTTATACCTGAGACCACTCGGAACCTTCATCTCCTGAAACCGAAAGCTTCCTCTATCCACGTCCAACCGATCAGCCGCAATCGAATTCAGCACCGACGCGTTCTCCCGATTCCCTCCGCTCGGACTCGGATTCCGAATTAGAAGTGTCGCCGTCAGAAAGATGGCCGCGAACATCAATTTCGCCATCGTCGCCCGCATCTTCTTCAATCGCATCAGATTTAGGGTTTTCAAAAATGGTGGGAACGAATCTTTTTTATAATGAAGTCTCTGCTTTGCATCTCTCTTAACGTGTATTTATATTTTTCAAATGAAATCTTCTGTTTTCACTCTTCAGAAAACTCTCAAAAAATAAAATAAAAAAATTCAGCTTTGGCTGGGAGGGTTTTGAAACGTGGATTTGACAATCTTGCAGTGTTTGATTTAGCTTCTTTGTTGTTCAGGTGGGCGGCGCAACTGGTTTCTACGGCTGTCGTCCGTGGTGCGGAGTTCTGTGGTGTTCAAAGCTTTTTGATTCACCCGATCAACGGTTTTGAAAGGAAAGGAATGCATGGAATGTGGGTGAAAGGTTTAATTCACTCCATATGCACATGAAATTTGGGACTGAGAGGTACGCCAGGAAGGTGTTTGATGGAACGCTTGTGAGACATGAAGCTACTTGGAATAGTATGGTAGCTGTATGCTGAAGCTGTTAGGCTGTTTGTGGATATGTCGGTTCAAGGGATTGAGCCTAGTAGCTTTGTTTTAGCTACTAGTTTTTGATGACTGCGTGTAGTCGAGCTGGTGGTTGGGTTTCTGAAGGACTTCAAGTGCATGCTTTTGCTAGGAAAGTTGGAGTGATGTGTGATATGTTTGTAGGGACATCTATTCTGCAATTCTATGGGAATTGTGGATGGTTTTTGAAGAGATGCCTGGGAGAAATGTTGTTTCCTGAATTTCATTGATGGTTGGGTTATTCAAATAATGAGGATTCGAGGGAAGTTGTTAACCAAAATACGTTTGCAACAGTGATTAGTGCCCTGTGGATTGATGGACGACAAGTTATTAGGCAGTCAAGTAATTGGTCACGATGCAATGGTTTCTATTTTTGGTTGTATGGCAGCTTTGGATGACGCTTGCTATATATTTGACAGTATGATTGAGCGGGATACAAATCTCATGGAACTCCCTGTGTATGCTCAGAACTAGGGGAGTGAAAAGTTTGGTAATTACCATTTACTGAAGAAATTTTAACGAACTGATTTGCCATTTATCGGTCGAAACGGTAAATTTACCGACGGTAAATTGGTAAAAACAATTCGGTAATAGGTAAATAATTTTTAAGTTGGTAATTTACCATTTTACCGAAATATTAATATATAAATATAGTTATACTAAAATAAATAAAAACAACTTTAGTTAAATTATTAATAAAATCAATAAAATAAATATTTGAAATATAATTTCGATAATACTGGGCATTAAAATATTTTGCATGTAATCTCAACTAGCATTTGATTATTTTGAATTTGATGTTTTTTAGTTCAAGTTTATATTAAAAACAAATTAAATTGCTTTAAAAATATTATTATTTGCAAGTAGTTGTAAAACTGTAAAAATGACAAATTTACCTATTTTTTTTATCGTTTTACCGAAATTGCAATAAAACGGCAAAATGGTGAATGTAAACGGTAAAAGATTTTTTTTGGGTAAATCGGTAATTTACCGACTGCCTTTCCACTACTCAAAGCTCCAATCATGAGGAAGCTTTGAAATGCTTTTACACGATGCTTCATTCTCATCATGAAAATCAATTCCACCACAGTTTCAAGTTTGCTATCAGCATGTAGCTCTCCTGATCATCTGAACACGGGTCGGGTAATCCACAGCTTAGTCGTTTAACATGGACTGGATTTGAAGGTCCGTGTGGCCATTACTCTTCTAACCATGTACTCCGAGGGAGGAAAGTCCATAGAAGCCACTCAGTTCTTTCATGAAATGCACGAAACGGATTTGATTTCATGGAATTCTATGATGGCTTACTATGGCCGGGAGAGAAAATGTCTTGAAGTCCTTGAATTGTTCTCTGGGATGCCTAAGATGAGAAGACCAATAAACCACGTGACCTTTGGAAGTGCATTGGCTACATTTTCAAACCCTGAATTTCTTCCTGAAGGGAAAACCATGCATTCTCTCGCTATATGTGCTGGCCTTCGTGACAATATGGTTGTTGGAAATGCATTAGTAACCATGCATGGAAATTTGGGTGTAATGGTTGAAGCTAATCGAGTATCATAAACAATGCCTAAGCATGATATGATCACATGGAATGCTCTTATTGGCGGTTTTTCAGAGAATGAAGAATTCGACAACACAATGAAAGCCTTTAATTCCACGAAAATGGGAGTGTCTGCTAACTACATAACAATTGCTAATGTTCTTGGTGTTTGCTCCGCTCCAAGCTCTCTGATGCAACATGGAATGCCCATCCATGGAATATAATGGTCGCTGGATTTGACACCAATGATTATGTGAAGAGCTCTTTGATAACAATGTACGCAAAATGTGGTGATCCCTTCAAGTAATTTTATGTTTGATGTGTTGGAAAATAAACATGCTGCTACATGGAATGCGATGGTTGCTGCAAATGCTAATTTTGGTGGTGGTGAAAGGGCTCTAAAAATTGTTGCTGATATGAGAGCTTGCGGTATAAATTTAGAATTTAGATCATTTCACATGTTCTGGCGCCCTGGCTGCTGCAGCCAGTAAGGCTGTACAAGGGGAAGGCGAGCAGCTTAATGGCTTGATTACTAAATGTGATCAAACATACATGTCATTAATGCGGCAATGGATATGTACCGAAAATGCGAGGAGTGGAAGTGTGGAACAATGTGCTGAAACTGCTTCCCGTACCAGCCAACAGAACAAGGATGTCCTGGAACATTTTAATATCAGCGTATGCCAGACATGGGCAATTCCAGAAAGCAATTGAAACATTTAACGACATGCTCGACTTGAGTTCTAAGCCTGATCACATATCATATCTGCGTGCAGTCATGGTGGTCTTGCAAGTGAAGGTCTCGGACATTTTTCTCCCATGATGACAGAATATGGGATCACTCCGGGAATAGAGCATTGTGTTTGTGTTAGAGGTGGCAAAGTAGATCATTTATTTAAATGGTCCATAAATGGTCCATTAAAAAATCCATTTACAATCCATTTAATTTATTAACAATCCATTTAAAAATCACTTAACTAAATGGATTGTGTTGAATCCATTTACAATCTATTAACTAATTGTTTGGCTGTTGACCGGCGTTGACCTACTGTTGACCGGCATTGACTGACCGTTGACCGGCATTGACCGGCATTGATTGACTGTTGACTAGCGTTGACTGACTGTTGACCAGCGTTGACTGATCGTTGACCGGCGTTGACTGACCGTTGACCAGACTAAATGGATTAGACCATTTAAAATCCAATCCATTTAATCCAATCCGTTTAATCCATTTACACTAAATGGATTAAATGGTCTAGATCAATTAAAATCCAATTCATTTAAAATTCACTCATAATCCACCCAATCCATCCATTTGCCACCTCTACGTTGACACATGCTTGTTTGATAATTCGAAATGGCCAAATAAGAATGTTTACGTTTTTTACGCGACAATGACATAAAAAGTTGCAATCAATATGCTTATGATTAACAAGTTGGCACCTGGTTCATTTTCATACAATAGGTATTGGTCAAAAATCAATTTTTAGTAGAGCAAGGATTATTCCTTATCGAACAATTCTCTGACTTAAGATGAGAAGTATCGACGGAGGCCTGGAATTTTATTTTATTTTAATATAAATAAGTTGGGGTCACCAACATTTATTGATAATATCATCGAGTCTTAAAAGTCGTAAAAGATTTTTTACAAAAGTGAAATGTATATCGGCAGATGCTTGAAATCTTTTCTTAAAAGAGACTAAATGACTGACCGTCAAATCGCTACTCATCATGATTAACAACTAGAGAGCTCTAAATCAAACCATATCATAACTGGTTTGATAGTGAGAATGAAAAATGAGAACATTTTGGGTTTTGACACTATATTGTTGTCATTTTTCAAAATGTAAACAAAATTCTGTCTTAGATCTAAATTTGATAATGCACATTACTGGGTTGAGTAATTAATCAAACAACAACTCTCTCTCTCAATTTTACGCGCATAACAAACACAATCATGTAGTCAAAAAATAAAACACAAAAAATCAAAAATTAGATTACCAACCCAAATTCAACTTGCACTTATCTTATTTAACAATGTTTGTTTGGTTTGACTTAATGGCGTCTGTATTGAATTCAATTATTAATACATCAATTTGAATATTGAGTAGGCAATGAGTGTACAATTTCATTACGTGAGGAATTGAGTAACCAGTTGTTTTTATTAAATTCGATGAGGCTGTCAACTTGATTTTCCCATTAAAATGATCCGATCCTGTTTTCCTGCTTCAATAGTTGTTATTGAATTCCTGGTCCTGCAGAAACATGTACTTTTTTGTAAGCTGGTTTGTGTTTTGCGTGAATTCAATTTTATTGTATCGTATGCTGTCTGTATATTACTCCAGTAGTATAATTGTAAGGATCATACATTTTGTTTAAAATGGCCTTGTTGAGTTTGTTGTCGACTTTGGCCCCATGCGGAGCAACTCTGTTTTTATTCAATGCTTGTCGAACATTGCTTGTTTAAAGCTGCGTTTTTCGTTGGATAGGGACTTTTGTTGCGGTATATGCTTGTAAAATCTACAAAACATAATGTATCACAAAAAATGGTGATCACGTTTATCATTAGTAAAACAAGCTAATGTTTTGAGAAAACAAGCTCAAGGTTATACCATTTTGTAGAGTTCTTGTTCCCCATTTTTCGAAATGTATTGAGAAACTCACCATGGGAATTTTGCTGTGAAGGATTTGGATATCATCAAGCAGCGGTTTATGGAGATTGAGCAGGAGGCTGAGATACTACGTGAAAAGGAGGCAAGGCTTCAGATGGAGATCTCCCATAGAAAAGGTATAAAAAAACCAAAAAACTAATTTCCCCAATCGCCATTTTTGCCGGTAATTTCTTCTTGAATGTTGCCATCACATGCAGGGCAAGAGTCATCCACATTTTCTGCAACAATGTCTGAGAAGAATCTATGTTGGGAATGCACGTGTCCGAGACTGTCATTTTCACATTGATTTGGTAAATAGCCTGCTAAATATTTTTCATATTGGCTGCAGGTGGACTATGAATGCTCAGCTGAGGAAGTCCAAGCGCATTTCAACTCATGTGGCATTGTGAACCGGGTAACTATTCCGACGAATGAATTTGGCATGCCTAAATGTTTTGCGTATGTGGAATTTGCTCAGGTAGAAACAGTTCTGGCGGCGCTGGGCATGAGTGAAACTGTGCTCCATGGACGACAGATTAAGGTATATATATATACTTGGAATGAATCCCACCAGCCATAACAAAATTTATCTCACCAACATTTCTGATATGGATTTAATGTTTGTCCCTCTGACATTTCCAGGTAGCACGAAAGCGGACCAATGTTCCATGGATGACACAGTTTTGGGAACCTAGAGGTTATCCAGGGTATCCTTACCCAGATATCTATGATACCAATGAGAGCTATGATGAATATGGGTAAGCCATCTCAAGCTCGTTTGTCTTCTGTATAATTCACTGGCTTCGTTGTCTGAATTTCTTTTTGATCTTACAGGCCTGTGCGTAGGATGAAGGCTTCCTATCGTTACACACGACCCTATTAGGCATGAATACTAGAGATTGTCAAGGAGTGATTCACAGATAGTTTGTTCTGTCTTAGAAACAGAAGACGAGACATGATATGTTGTAGTGCCCTTTTTTCCTTATAGAAATAAGTTCCGTTAGATGATAATCTTTTGGCCCGGCACTTGATTTGAATCATCAGCCACTATGCACCATTTATGCCTTTTAATGAACCGGTTTTTTCCGTTGGCAAAATCCTTCCAACGACCCATTATTTCGCTCCATCAAAATGCTTCATTCCGTACAAATAATCGACACACCCAGCAGGGGAATCCAGTGCCGTTGCATTTTAATGGGTCCGTCAGATCTCGCCATTTAACCTGTCTGAAACTTCTTGGAACAGAATATTTGGTAAATTTCATGGCACACATGATGTCATTTTCCTTCATTTTCAAGGGACATGGTTGGATGAGAGACCCCAGTGGCAGAACATGATCCATTGCAATCACGTCCTGATATTCCACCTTTGCGTAAACTCTATTTTTGAACAATACTTTTATATCCTCAATCAGTTGCATTTGGTTTAAATTTTCACGAGCAAAACTCAGACCCCGTAAATATTTACTTTGCTGATATTCAGGCCACTCTCAGGATAGACAGATTCTTTTTTTGATAAAATGGCACTGGTAACTTTTCTCAGGTGCAACACAAAATTGCAAATACCTCCGCCCGTAATGGCGATTCGGTGCAGACGTGCAGTCAGTGTCAGATTATTATCAGTGTGTTAAACTCATTTATTCCCCCGAGTCTGCCCCCTTTAGCCCAGAACGGCCGTAAGCGAGCAGTTAGTTATTTGCGGAATAACTTACCGCAACACTAAGCGTGAGCCAAAGGGTTGCATCAATGATGCCGAGTGTATGAAATGCTTGCTTGCTAGCTAATAAGTTCCGGTATCCTGAATCCTCCATCGTCATGCTCACCGGTAAGCTCCTAAATTCACTTGCAGATCTTGCTTGGACACCATCCTTTGAAAAATAATAGTGACATCTGTTTAGGATTTATTTGCAGATGATGAAAAGGATCCACTAAAGTTACCTACGAAGCAAAATATGCGCAGTGTCTTACGCTGGCTGGTTCAGGGCAGTCAGGCAGGGGACTCATTGGTGTTCCATTTTGCCGGGCATGGTTCATAGAAGGCTGATAGGTCAGGTGATGAAGTGGACGGATATAATGAAACCATTTGGCCGATGGATTACAAAATTCAAGGTGTTATCTTGGATGAAGAAATCATTTCAACCATTGTCAACCCACTTCTTCTTGGAGTTAAGCTTCATGCTGTAATTGACGCTTGCCATAGCGGTATGCCCTGGATCTGCCATTTCTCTGTCGAATGAATAGGTGGCATACAGTACCCGATCATTCTCATATTTGACTGAAATTCTGCATAATTATAATATAACGGTATGTGTCAGGTGGGGTAGGTATGTTTGGGAAGATCATCACCCCTTTTCGGGTACACAAAAAGGAACAAACGGCGGGGAGTTCTTCTCCTTTCAGTGGCAGCGACGATCACTAAAAATCTCAAGACGCCACGGTAATTCAGCTCTCCCTTCTGTTTTGTTGAAAAAAAAATGTGTCAAGCTCAATTTTCTTGTTTTGAAAAAAAAAAACAAGAAACAAAAAGACTGATATTAATTTCTTACCCAGTCTGGACAATAGGCTTTGTCGAAGCATGAAGACGTTCAAGCCATACAACTTGCTGTTGCTGAGCTCTATGTGTAGGAAAGGAGGGTGTGCTTGGGATGACCAAAGACCAAAGAACGGAATGTGGAAAGGGACTAGCGGAGGACAGGTTATTTCTTTCAGTGCGTGTGATAAATTCTCTGCGGACACTTCAGTAAATTCTCTCGAACTTCAGGTACCTTTTTTTATACTTTTTCATAAATTTTCAAACTCTGCAAGAATTGTCTAAAGTGACTACAACAGGAGCAATGACATACTCATTCATCGAAGCAATTTGAGCGCGGACGAGGAGCAACCTATGGCAGCCTCCTAACTGCTATGTGTGCAACAATCCATGACTGCCTAAGTCAATTCGCCAATGTGAGTACCAGCATCGGCGGAGAGCATCATCATCGCATATCAGCGTTTCTCACCATGTTGTTGTTGTCTGGTGGACATATTAGCAACCGGGCAATTCAGGTAAGCTTTTTACACTCACTTTCAAAAACATAACTTAGATTGCTCAAAATGTAAATGCTTATGTTTGGTTTGGTGCACCTCTAATGCAGGAACCTCAGTTGACGGCCAGCGAACAGTTTGACGTGTTTGCCAGGCCCTTC
>JAWWMW010001789.1:64533-74807 GCA_035048345.1 Echeveria elegans | reverse complement strand
ATTAGAAGGTACATCTATGGTTATGATCTCTTTATACTTTTTATATTTAGACATTTTTTTACCTGATCTCTACCCTATACATATATATATTATCTTACTATTAATAAAACAGAAAAGAGTGAATTAGCGATTATTTTGTCCTCATAAATTTTATACCTAAAATACCCCTAATTAACTTACAAATTACCCTTATACTCAATTCATTATCAACCTAAAATATCCGTGATTGATTACATCATTATTATATGTAAAAGTTAATATATCTATATAGACAGACAATGGATCATATAAAAAAGACTTCTTAAAATAGAAAGTATAAAGAGATTTAGGTCCTTCATCTGATTCATCCTACGTCCTAGATTTGATCACAGTATTAAATAATATTTAAATAAAAAATGGCCAAATATGGAAACACGCAATATTTGAATTAATAATGTTATATTCTACATTAATCCATAATATCTTGATCGACATTTTTTAATGAATACCTTCCTCATTATCACAAAACAAAATCACGTTTGAAGAGATAACATCATGCCGATCGAAAAGAGATGAGCCATAAAATTTATGTCCCCTGTTTGATGTACATAATTCATGGTTCTGTTGTAGTTTTTCATGTACAGTTTTATAATTTCCTACTTGTCTACATTATATACATGACAAATGAGTCGCCGGTCAGATTGGATGCGTATGAACTGGTGAGGATTTCAGATCTGATGAGGAGATGATTATTAAAATTCAAGAAGACGATTATACCCTTTTGTATGGTTTATATTTTTTTAACATAATTTAATCCCTAATAACATAACTTTAATATCTAATCATTCATTTGATCTAAATCAATGGTGTATAATCATTTATATTTTATATACACAGAGCCCTTTTTACTTGATCCATTCCCTTTTATATTTCTAAAATTGATTTTATAAAAGACAAAATTTCAAAATAAACCAAATACAAATAATAGTATATATCATGTATACTTGTTTTTCATTTTTTAAATTTTTTAAATTTTTTATATTTACAAAGGTGATCGTTTGTTAACTTTAAATTATATATAAGTAATTAAGTGAAAAGATATTTTATAGTAATATTTTTGAACAAAATGTTACATTATAGTGGTATTTTTGTGAAATTAACTCAAAAATAAATAATCAGGGGTGAAGTATTGCTGCTGGTTAATGGTTTTGGTTCCAAAGGTTAAGTAACCAAATTAAATGTAATAAAAAAAGTAACCAACTTAAATTAATTAATAATTTTATTTAAAAAATAGAAAATACTTTAAAAAGTTTTAAATTTATAAATCTATTTTGTAAAATTTTAGAATAAATAATAATATATTTCTTATAACTCAAAAAAGCAATTACAAGTGAAATTAAATCGATCGTCTAGCCATTACGTATTAAAAAAAATCCTCAGTCAGAGTCTTCTTCGAGATAAAAGATAATTTTTGTCTCACGATCGAAAGAGCTGTCGGGGCTCCATGCCTTTAGCTTCAGCCCACCTCGCCGCTAATGTCTTTACCAGCCGATCCGCTCGTCTTCCGAAGCCTCCTAAAGATTCCATAATAAAAGGTTCAAAAATAAGACCATTAGCAGAACAAGTGGCCTCGTACTTCGAAATCTTCCTTTCCTCTGCTCTGTTAACTGCCTCCCTTGACTCCAACGCTGGCACTTCCCCAACAAAAGGGACACAATAGAAACATCAACACTGAGATCCCTACCTTCGTCCCAAGAAGGAACTAACATATCTGCGGATTTCTCTCCGCCCTCAAGAAGGCCGGTCACCTCTAGTCGAGGCCCCATGTTTGCTTCTCTAAAAAAGGTGAACAACGCATCTTTCACCGCGTTGTGTCTCCTTATCCTCGTTCCTCCACTCGGACAATGAGAATCATGGTCACCGACTGCGTCTGAAGTTTGCAACCTTCTACATTCCCTACATGCACGAGAAACTGCAAATACATTATGTCTGGTGCGGTATTTGAGAGCCAAGCGATACGTCGTCGGGTTCATACGAAGTCCAGAAAAAGACGTTGGTATCGCTGTGGCCCAAATACCACTCTCTAAAGTAGAAACTGCATTCACTAAAATGCTTACTCGCGCTCCTCCCTGAACTTTGATCTCATTTTGGATCACCTTTAGTTAAATAAAAATAATTTGTTGACCAATAAACATATATAACTTTCTCCCTAAAATCAAATGCACATTCAAACATAAAAATTATATTTTTTGTTTTTAAATATTATAAATATTACATTCAAAAAAATTGGCATTTATTTTTTTTACTACCAAACATAAATATTCATTGTCACTCAAAAAAAAATTCACAACTTTTTCCCACATTCAAACGGAGAGTTAATAGTTTCTTTTTCTCCGAAACAAATTATCGATCGGCACAGCAGAGTTGCACAATTATTATACACTAGCTCCGCTCCCGTCGTCCTGACGGGAATTTTTCCCGTGTATATATTTGATTTCCCTAACACTTATAAATGTTTCCTGCTTAAATTTTAATTTTTAAAGTTTGTTTTGAATTTTAAATTTTAAAGTTTTTTTAAATTTTAATGTTAACAGTTTTTTTATTTTTTAAAAATTTATATTGGCAAAATATGGTCAAACATAGTCAAATACGGAATGGATGGCATGTGGTGAATAAATTAAGAGGGAATGAGCATTTTGGTCAGTTCATATTTGAGCCTTCGTTCACCCTATTCTATTATATATATACTAGTTGCGCTCTCGTCGTCAAGACGAGAATTTTTTCCGTATCTCCATTTGATTCACCTAAAAAAACTAAATGTTTCCCACTTAATTTTTATTTTTAATATTTTTACTTTTTACTTTTATTTTTTATTTTTTATTTTCAATTTTTTATTTTTAATATTTTCAATTTTCAGTTTTTAATGTTTAATTTTTATTTTTATTTAATGGGCCGGACCAGACCCGTTATCTTTAATGTTAATGGCATATTTGTGATTAATGGTGGAGAGAAAGGTAAGAATGTATTTTTAGTTCTGGTTTTATGTTCGTTTTGCTATTATTCGTCATTTTCTACTTGATTGCAAAATGTAAAAAAAAACATGCATCATGTTCACGTTTAAGGAGCTGCCACTGCTTCACTGTCAATTGAAAAGCCGAATATGAGGAGTGAGCAGAAGTCCACTCTTGCCCTCCTCAAATTGAAAACAGCAGGAGCTGCCACTGCTTCACTGTCAAATTCACTTCCCGCAATTTGCAGAGCATCAACAATCAAATCAACAGCAACAACCACGACATTGCATTGCATCGAAGTTGAAGTTTCAAGTGCTGTAAAACAATGTAAGAGTTATAACTCCATGTACATAGCATTCAAATACAATGTAGATATGAACAAATAACAATTAGTAGTGTAATGGGTAATGAGTAGTTTAGTCATTTTTTGTTTAATGAAGGGTAATTTTGTCATTTTCTATTTGGTTTTATGTCCATTTCTCTATTCTTTTATATAAGAATAGATATATATAGATAATACGCTACATATCTGTCGCTTGGCACATTTCATTACAAATAGATCTCTCCTGGTCTGGGACTTGCTCGACCTTGTCCGGACTCTCGTGGCCTTTGTCTCACAATTTCCTAAAGTCGTTATTATTATATCTTTGCATGAAGAAATATAAATGAATTTCATCAACTGTATAATTGGTATATGTGTTATTTCTTAAGCGTAAAGTTTATATGTATTAAAGCGGAATGTTTGGCTCGACTTAGCTCTCCGGGGGTAGTACTCTCTGTATTCTCTAACGCCAAATCTCTCAATTGCACTCCACGGGATCATGCTTCCTCCAAACTGTCCCCATCGCACTATGCTTGCAACAAATTAAACAAACTGATGATCCCTCTATAAAACCATGAACTTCATCATCACCATTTACAACACCACTGTTCCAATAATACCTTATCGATTACCTTACATGATGGGAAGGCGCAGCATCATCCGAAGCCCCAGTTGGTTTCTCGCATTGGCTTTTGTAGCTGCCCTTGTTCCGTTTCAAGTAGAGGCTGGCCTCAAGAAGTACCAGTTTGATGTGGGCATGCTTCATTTGTTATTAAACTTACACTGTCCGATTCCATGTTTCCAAGGGTCGTAACTCTTACAAATTCTTTGCGGTGTTTTCTGGTTTGCAGATTCAGGTGAAGAATGTCAGCAGAATATGCAATGCAAAACCGATAGTAACTGTAAACGGGATGTTCCCTGGGCCGACTGTGTACGCTAGGGAAGGCGACAGGGTTCAGATCCGAGTGACTAATCACGTCAAATACAACATTTCAATACACTGGTATGTGGTGAACCTGGTAACATAAAATGAATTGGTTATTTTACTTTTTTAAATAGAAAAATGTATCTTAATGGTTCCGTCTGACCGGAAAATGACCAACTAACTCAACGGACGATACAGGCATGGACTGAAGCAGCACCGAAATGGTTGGGCAGACGGACCGGCTTACATCACACAGTGCCCAATCCAGAGAGGGAACAGCTTCCTGTATGATTTCAACATAACAGGGCAGAGGGGGACTCTGTGGTGGCATGCACACATTCTGTGGCTACGAGCTACTGTTTATGGTGCCATCGTAATCATGCCTAAGGTCGGTACACCCTTTCCCTTCCCCCAACCCAAAATGGAGTATAACTTGGTGCTCGGAGAGTGGTGGAACTCGGACGTCGAGGAAGTTGTCAAACAGGGGAACCAGTTGGGCCTGCCACCTAATATGTCAGATGCTCATACCATCAATGGCAAGCCTGGACCGCTCTTCCCATGCTCTGAGAAACGTACGTTCTCCCTTTCTTTCGAATACTACAATACACATTGTTCTGAGTTAGTGGTAAGTTAACAAATCAGTGCATGTTTCAGATACTCATGCAATTGAGGTGGAGCAAGGGATGACATACCTTTTGAGGATCATTAACGCTGCACTCAACGATGAGCTGTTCTTTGCTATAGCTGATCATAACCTGACGGTCGTTGAGATTGATGCAGTATACACTAAGCCGTTCACAACCAATGCTATCCTCTTAGGGCCAGGCCAAACCACAAATGTCTTAGTCCATGCTACTCAGCAAGCCGGAACCGGAAGGTACTTCATGGCCGCAAGACCTTTTATGGATGCACCTCTAGTGTCAGTGGACAACAAAACCGCCACAGCCATACTTCAATACAAGACCATTTCTAATAATGTAATCCCAAAGCTCCCTAACTTGCCAGCCCCCAATGACACAACTTTCGCTTTGAGCTATCTGTCAAAGCTTAAGAGCTTGAACACGCCCAAGTACCCAGCTAATGTGCCCCAGAAGGTGGACCGACATCTATTTTATACAATAGGTCTGGGCATCAACAGCTGCCCAACATGTCTAAACGGAACACAGCTGACTGCTTCACTGAACAATATAAGCTTTGTGATGCCCAAGGTTGGGCTGCTCCAGGCACACTATTTTGGCATCAAGGGAGTGTACAGTACTGATTTCCCGGACAAGCCACCAACCCCTTTTAATTATACTGGTGCACCACTCACCGCTAACCTGAGGACAGCTAGTGTTAAGGGCACCAGACTGAGCAAGCTGGCATTCAACTCAACAGTCGAGTTGGTGCTACAAGATACTAATCTTCTCACAGTTGAGTCGCACCCATTCCATCTACATGGTTACAATTTCTTCGTTGTTGGGACTGGAGTTGGAAACTTCAACCCCAAAACTGATCCAGCAAAGTACAACTTGGTTGATCCTCCTGAGAGGAACACTGTTAGTGTCCCAACTGGAGGATGGACAGCGATCAGATTCAGAGCAGATAATCCAGGTTAGTAAAAGAAGCTTAGTTGATCAGTTCCAGCAAGATACTCTTTAGATCGATTTGTCAATAATGATGCATTCCATCTTTTTTTTTTTTTTTTTTTGTAGGAGTGTGGTTTATGCACTGCCACTTGGAGGTGCATACCATGTGGGGATTGAAGATAGCTTTCGTCGTGGAGAATGGAAAAGGCCCTCATCAGTCAGTTCTTCCACCACCCAAGGACCTTCCAGCTTGCTAGGTGCTTCAGAATGACATCCTTGGGGATGAGATAGTTCCTGGATGTAACATTAGCAACTTTTGCACAAGGATGTTGCATTTGGAAGATTTTCAAAGTCAGATATCTGAAGACTTTCAATAATTAATTATTCACCTGATACAGTACCCAGTAACAAAAAAGAAAAATGCATGCCTTTTATAAACCACTGGTTGACCAAATTTTATATCTAAAAGCAGTATTCCAACACTAACATAAACCAGACTATGAATACTACATAGTATCATAATTTGGCTATCAAAGCTCAACAGCCAACATGCTATTCATCACAAACTGAAGCGTTCTTCCGGGGAAAATATTGATAATGCGGTAGCAGTTCTAGTGATTGATGGTATCAACCTGCAGGGTGGTCCGGGTCGCTGCATCTATCATAACCAACACCTGAATCAAACTTTGTCAGCCTTATGGAGAGGGTTAGCATATTTTATCGCTTGGAAGACAAATTGAAAATGGAGACCCCAATTACACAACAAACTAAATTCCACTGCTGGCACTGGTATAAAAAAATGTGTTCTTTGTGTTAATACATATGTAAAAACCTAAAGACTAGGTGACCAAGTCTGACTCTTGATTGGATCACCCTAAGACAAATAATAATCTGATAGGGGCTCTCCTAGAAATCTCTAGTTCCATATTTATGAACTCTGAATTCATTGCCTGTTTGGGCCGGAAAGATTGATGCTTGGGCCGGAAAGATTGATGCACGTTAATCTCTTGGGGAGGAACTACCACTTGTATATATTCTCTTCCCACCATACCTCTGCGCAGCAATGGGAAATGTAATAAATTAAGAAAATAGAGTATGTACTTTAGAATGAAATATGCAAATTATATAAGTAAAAGACGAGTATTTTACCTGTTTGCCAATCGTGAATGGGATGTATTTATACTTGATCATATGAGCAATCTGACGCTTCATTGTCATCACGAAAAGAAAGATCCAGTAGAATAGAAGTATAGGCCAAAAGACAGGGACATCAAATACTGAAAAGAACGTCATGACAAGGCCTATCCCGAATGCTTTTGTAAAGGAGTGCCTACAATGACGCCAAGGTAAACAACTTTACACATTGAGTTACCCTAATGAAACCAACTCAAACAACAAGTAAACCGTACAAATACGCTTATTTACCAAAACTTGAATTCAGGAAGTCTTCTGATAAAAGGCTTGAACTCATCAGAGCCTCTAGTTGGCAACACAGGCCCGTTCTCAGATATTTCAGTTTCAGGATCAACCAAAGGAGACAGAAACGCAATAAGCAAGTTAAGAATGTATATCCCGACACCATATGCAATGATATAAAAGCCCTCGAGAAGATAGACTCTAAGAACGAAAACCCAAAACACAAGGACGGTGGCAATCCATCTATGCATTACATACGGAATACTCTTATCCAAATAATACTGATAAACCTTCCATGCTTCATGTGTCCATTGCGACACCCGCGAGGAATTTTCTCCTCCAATCCCCTCCATTTTCAGTTTATGCTGAGAAATCAAAAACCAGGAATAGCAATATTAGAGTAGTCAGTATCCAGCGAGTATACAAAAAAAAAATAGCGACTGTGAAATCCAATCAGTCAACATATGCACAAATATACAGATTTGAAACCCTAGATTTCAGTTACGAAACGAATGCAACGGCATATAGAGCCGAACTGGGAACAAGTCGGACGGATAAGGAAAGTCAGGATTAAAGATTAACCTGTTGCGTGTAAGATGCGATCGATCAGGAACTGGAGAGCAGGGCGAGCAACGATGAGGAGAGGGACTTCTGCGCTCTTGTTTCGTTAGGGTTTTTGGTTTGCTTATTTAGCATTTGAGGAATATATTTATAAGAGTTATAACTACCGAAAAATAATGCTAAGTTTTGGTGTATTTATGAAGATACTAGTTGCACTCACGTCGTCTCGACGGAAATTTTTCAATATCTTCATTCGATTTAATTAAGTTTTACAATGTTTTCGCTCCATTTACATTTTTTAATTTTTAATTTAATAATTTTTAATTTTTTAATTTTTTTGAAATATACTTGATCAAATATAATCAAATACAGACAAATACAGTTAAATACGTATAAATAGTGATGAAGGAGGGTGGGGAGGGGCATTTTTGTCTTATTGTAATGGATCTTTAGTGAGGAAAATGAAAGAATTAGTGAGGGAACGTGGGTGATTGTTATTTGTGTGTTGATGACATTAGCTTATTATTAGGATAGATACCCATGTGTTTTCCTTAAGAGTAAGTCGTGTTTAATCATTATTATAATATTTTATTTTTCACTTAATTACAATTATCAAAAAATTTCACTTAACCACATATATAAAATATAAAATTAACAAATCACCACCTTTGCAAATATAATACGCTCATTAATATTTTTTTTAAAAAAGAAATTTTTTTCAAAAACTAAAGAAATAAAGAAATTATATTAAATTTGAAATAATATAAACTCTACTTTATAAAATAATAAAGTTTTAAAAACTATTTTATTTTTTAAAAATTGAAAACTTTTTTAATAATGTAAAATTTCATTATGAACCAAAGCCAAACAATGTTATATATATCATAGTGTACCGCCCTACGTCCCGATTGAGATGCGTCGTCCCGGATGCGCAATCAAATCAGTCAAATAGGTGCGAGACTCGATCGACCAAATTTTGGTGTCGCGCGGGCCGAATTTAAATGAGTATTTTTTTTGTCATATTCCTATTTTATGTTATTCTGGTCTTGTCTTATTCTTATTTTTCCATATTCTCGTTTATGTTTATTCTTATTCATATTTTCCCTTTTTCCAATTTAGGTTTATTCATATTTTGTCTTATTCCTATTTTGTCTTATTCATATTTTGTCTTATTACGATTTATGCTTATTCCTATTCCTATTTTTTCTTATTCCAGTTTAGACTTATTTCTATTTTTTCGTCACTATATGTGTGGTTCACTATTGTAGATATTCAATTATATCTATTCTTATAAAAGAATAGGCAAAAGGATGTAAAACCAAACATAAAATGACAAAAATATCCTTCATTAAACAAAACAAATGACTACACTACCAATTACCCATTAACCTTCCTAAGCTCACACTTGAAGCCCGAACTTTAAATAAGATTTCTCATTCTGCCCTTCACTCTTTACATAATTAAACTACATGCCATTCAACACTTAATTAATCATATTTTGACCATATTTGATCGTATTTGTTCGTATTTGACCGTAGTTGACCAAATAAAAATTATCTAAAATAATTCGAAAAAATAAAAAAATAAACATTAAAAATAAAAAAGTAATCAAGTGGAGATACGAAAAAAATATAAGCAAAAATTGTATAAAATAAAACGTAAAATTTTTAAGAAATAAACATTAAAATAAAAAATTATGCGGGAAACATTTAGCACTTAGGGAGAATCGGATGGAAATACGAAAAATTTCCGTCGGGACGACAGGAGAGTGGCTAGTTTTAAATAAAAGTTTATGCAAAATTTGATAAAGTTTTAAAAAATATTAAATTAATTTAAAAGAAAAATATTTTAAAATCATTATTATTTTAAAATGATTAAAAGTAAATGTTTGACTTTTTAATATTTGTTTTCTTAAGTTTGGAATGTTTTTTAAAATTTATTATTATTTTTTATGATTTTTTTTGAATAAATTATCAATGGGTGGATGTTTTTAAACTACCGATTAGTGAGTTTTTAAAAGATTGTTTTTAATGGGTGATTTTTGGTAATAAAATATTTTAATGATGTGTCCGGATATTATCAGACTATTCAGGTGATTTTCGGTAAAACGCGTATTTTACGAATGATTTCAGCTAATAAGCTCTTTGTATAAAGACCCAACGACCTCATTTTGACACCCGACCTGCTCTAAGCTGACTATTTGAGGTGTTACATCTCCATTAATCATATGATCCTCCTCAATTTTGTGATGTTAATAATTGCTCAATTCGCAGCAAGACTACAGTTCCAAAACAAAGGTCACAAAATTCAAATAGCCGATAGACTACTAGTCATACTCAAGCCAGAAACCTGTTCCAGGTTACAGGGACTGAGAGCTCAACGGGCAAAATTGTGTTCTTCTAATGACGTAAATAGCTGCAGAGAAGACGAGACATTCAGTTGTATCGAGCAGCATCTCAAAAAATGGGAGCATAGTTGACACAGAAGGTAAA
>JAWWMW010001788.1:6571-17186 GCA_035048345.1 Echeveria elegans | reverse complement strand
AAAGTCATCCTCGCTCTACTAAAACACCACTGAAGACAATCCCGTCTGCTACAACTGCATCAAAGAACGAAAATAACTCACCCAGAAAAAATCCCGCTGCCACCATAGAATCGAGTGTGTCTTGTAAAGTATTCATCTGTTTGCTGACCACCTTCCACAAATTATGTATATGTACCAAACTTCATGTAACATAACTACTCACCCTCCAAAGCAAGTAATATATTTTACATCGAAACATGCGAGTCAAGAATGTATTCCTTGGCAAAATGAAGCTTTTATACATACAAGGAAAACATAAACAGAACAACTGTCGAGTGTGTCTGAGGCGATTTGATTCTAGGTATATACATTTTTAGAAGAAACTGAAAGGAAAAGATCTTGGCTCTGAGACTCAGTAAACATGGATGTCAACACTGACACCACCGAGTTGATCAGCCTGGATGGAGCATTGGTACTCTCTGCTCACATTTGAGTTACTTTGTGGAGACAGATAACGGAACCATAAACAAGAAACTCTGGCCATTGCTGCTTGGCTCACTATTTTGACACCATACAGTACATTCAGATCAGTCCACAGGGTTTTCCCCGAATCTTTCATTACTAGACTTCCTTCATAACCTTCAAGATCGGTTTTGGTAATTATGTGCACGGAGTTGTCATCAAATGGTAGTAGGTCTTGTACTTGGGTATGCGACGGTCTGGAAATCATCATTAGTACACTGGATGAGTAGCTCGAAATTCCGTACTCCATCATTTCTGTATAGTAGTATTGCTGTACAGCCTAAAATAATGCAAAAATGGAGACATTTTGGCTTCGGAAAGTTTAAATAAAATTATCTCAAAAACATATAAAATGTAAATCAAAATGGATACTATTACAGTATTACACATACCTGCCACTGAGCAGGAGCCAAACGAACTCGAGGCCGAATTGACTTCACGTAAGCATATGCGGCATCAGGTGTCATCCGCCTGTGCTTAACCTGCAAAGCCAAACAACGAATCAATAAAACTTCAGAGTTCGGACAATAAATTAACAAAGCGGCATAGGCTGGAACTGTATAGTAAACTGTGTCACTTACCAGATAGCATAAGACAATGGTAGTGCTGCGTCCCCGACCAGCTTTGCAGTGCACGTAAGTAGGTTGACCTTGGGATGAATTTTCTACAGGGTGAATATAGCACACAAGTTATCAAATTATTGTTTTTTAAGCACCTTGTTCGCATAAATGTTGTACCATGAATGAAGCTGACAGCTTGTCGTATGTCACTCATAGCCGGAGCAAAGCAGTAGTCACGTGTCGGTATCACTAAGTTATTGATACCATTGGCCTGTGGTCAAATACGATAGTTAAGAAATGAAGACGGTGTGATGAAAAAATAAAAAACTCGACTCTCGAAAAAGACCTCCAAAGTGTCAACTGAAAAAGGAGAGATGTTGCCACTACATATGACGAAAGCTTACTTGATATAGAGATGGTGGAACCAATGTCTCGAATGGTTCATTAAGAGTCACTACTCCACGAACACCAAGCTCCTGCAAGCGATGCACATCGCTAGGAAATGGAACAGCCCCTAGCAGGATAAACTGAAACAACACACTTCAATCAGAATGAATCAAACTATACAAAGCAGAAAATCTATACATTTCTGACAGCAACAATCAAAACCGGAAAAAGTTCAGATTTTGACATCAAGAAGCGATGTACCTGATCAACTTGATCCCACCACCTGAATTCAGATTCAATTGAGTATCTAACAAGATTGTAAACTAGGGTTGGATAAAACAACAGACGTCCGCCAGCTCCAACCAACACCTTCTTGGCCTCAGAAGCATCCATATCTTTTTTCAGTACAACAATTTCACCTTCCTTCTCCTTGATCTCCTCAATATACATATCTCCTTCAACCAACTCTAAACCCTAAATATTAAAATCAACATCAATCATATTCAAAAACAAAAGTCAATCCATAGAAGAACAACACCCTAGATCATAGATCGAACCATTATCACCTTCAAAGTAAAATCAATCCAAACTAAGAGTGACCCAGATCAGGAAACCGAACCCGATCGTATATCATCAACTTTATTAGCCAATTTCTGATCGGAATTTGGAGTTGGGAATTGAAAAGGAAAAAAGGGGGAATTCGGGAGATCGGCGAACAGGGTGCGATTCTTTAGGCGAAATCCAGCGATGGAGGATTTGGGGATTTGTGAGGGTGAGGTTGGATTGGATTTGAGAGGAATCGTATAAACCGAGTCTACCTTTTGTTCAACGAAAACTTTGATCTGCGAGACTGACAGATCATCTTTAACGTAGACCTGTAGCCTGTAGTACTTTTTTTTTTTTTTTTAAAAATCTTTAAAATAAGTTGATAATTGTTGGTGGATTTTTTATTGGTTGCTATTTTGAGGATTGGAAGTTTGGAATCCTGTAAAATAGGTCGATTTTGAGAAACTGTAAAATGGGATAATGTTTGCTGATTATACATATATTTTGATGATTTCTAGCTTTCAAATAATGTTTACATTCATAAGTTCGCATCTTTCAAACATAACATTTCGTGTATTCTCTTTTCTCTCAACTTTCTCTCCCTCTTCAAACTCTACCCATAGGAGCTTTATGTAATTTGTTCTGACGTTTTGTTTCATATGTATTTAGTTGATGTATTTTCTTTAAAGTTTCATCCCTATAAGATTCGAACCTTTGAACTTAAGGTTCGAAGATAGGGTTCTTTACCACTTGACACCACCACCTTATCAGCTATTTTGTAATTTAAACTCAACATTTTATGTAATAAAAAACTTAGCATTTATAAATTCACATCATCCACAAAGACCTAACGTAAAGTGAAAAAAATACTATAAAACAGTTGACCCTCTTTTAAATTTAGCATTAGAGAGCACTGGCGCAATTAGTTACATTTTAATCCAAACGCGTCAATGCAAACATGCTTTGCTTACCGACTAAAACATCACCTTCCACATTGTGATTTCTGATTTGTGAATATGTTTCACAACATTATGATCTGAAAAACGCAACCCGACACGTCAAATTCAATTGAACCCATGGGTCAATGACCAAGCCCGGAAAAGGCCCATGATATTCCTTCAAAACGACCCCTGATTGGTATTCGACCATGAGATTTCTGACCCATGTCCAATACGGCCTGAATCTTCCTCAATCTTAACACGGCCCACGTTGATTGGCTCAGAAGCGGACGCCGGGATTCCGACACGCTCACACGAGGGGCACATCGTTAAAGTTGTGGCGGGCGGCATCTGCATGTAAATTTGTGACGCTTGTTTTAGAGCTCGCAACTCATTCACTTCTTTTTGTAAACGTCTAACGCGGTCCATCAGGCTTATACAATTTTGCTTCATGTACTCGGCTTCAGCCTCAGTCTGCTTCACCTTGATTCTACATGGTGACAATATGAAACTCGTTAAATTTGATATTTGAGAAAACTAGGGGAAATTCTTTCGAGTGTGGTACGCTTTTAACATTATATATTATATAAATTGTTAAGAATTTATTTTTGAAAATAGCGTTGAAGAGATTTTAAGTTGGTGAGAGTTAGTTCTGAATCAAGTTGAAATTGCTTTTGAAAATTGATTCAAATTGGAGTGACAATTCAACTAGTACTTCTTTGCATGCTTTGTACTAGAATCTAGAGATGTTTGCAAAATAGTTTTTACCTTGCACGGCGATTTTGAAACCACACCTCAACTTGTCTAGTTTGGATACCAAGCTCTTTGGCCAAAGAATCCTTTTGCGCCTGTCAATTATAATTAAAAGGAATTGAATTTTAATCATACTCCGACATCATGCTAACTTTTATTACTTATGTCTCTAAATCTTTCTTTACTTACTGCGTTGAGAGTGGGCCGTCTTTTAAAAGTGTCTTCAAGAACAAGAGTCTGATCCCACGAGAGTCTTAACTTCTTCCTTGTGTTTTCGGCCTCCTCCTCATCACTGCCACCTCGACGTGAGTCAGATCCCTCTACATGACTCCTTTTGTTGTTAATCATCGACGAGCTATTGCTTTGTGATCCTCCTTCCAGAAATTCTCCTGATTTCGGTTGATTGAGAAAGTCCTTATGTTTGTGATCTGAAAAACATAACAAAATAGTTAAATAGGAAATTCTCAAGCGCCATGCATTCTCATGCTACACATTTTATCAAACTCCAAATACAATAATGCATGTGATGACATTTTCACCGAATCGGCATTCGCATTCAATCCGTTCATGGTTTGAAACGTACCGTTAGAAACGGCAAGGGTGGGATTCGGATCACGGTGCAAGTCATTAGACAAGAGTGAAGTGTTCTTGGAGTGCAAGCTCAAATTCAGGTCAATACCTGAACCAGCTTCGTCACTTAAAAGCTCCATCTTGCTCTTTGCATCAGCCGACATTTTTGGATTGGAGAAACAAAGGGTTTGAGAATTGAGATAATGTAAAGGGAGTGGTTGAGAGATGAAGGTTGGTGGGATTTTATAGAAGAGGGTACAAGGATGATGATGATGAAATGATGGCACTCGTGTGACGTGTCATTGTTTGTTTGACCATTTGTTTTAGGAAACTTATAATAAAATAGAGAAAATAAAGAATGGAAAAAAAAGAAGTTTGCAAAATAAAATGATAAAATTTGTATTTGTGCGAGATTATAAATTATTTTTTTATAGCTTGCATAAAGTGCTGATTATATTATTGTGCAAATAATCTTATTAAAATATGATATTGATATGGATATGCATAATGGAAAATAGAGAATAGAATTACAAGAGTGTATGCTAGCTTATTGGAATATTTAAAGATATGAGTAATTATTAATGCGAATAATGAATATGAGAAAAGTATCAGAAAATGAAAAAAAGTGTAGGATTTAAATGATATGGTTGCCGATTTTAAGTATTACAGGCTGTTATTTGCGATGAAAAAGCATAACTTGTGAAAGTCGAAATCAATCTCTTAGTTTTGGTACATATTGATTATGTATTACAAAATTTGGATTCCCAAGTTTGATTGAACTCACATCTAATTAAGTGGAAATTAAATGATAACTATATTAATTGAATCAATATAAGTCCAATATAAATTGTATTATTAATTAGAAGGCCATGTATTAATATTGAATAAATGTAAATTCACAAAAAGGATCTAAGGGTAACATATATTTATGGAATCATGAATGTAAATCCTTTTGATGGCTAAGAATAAGATTCTAAACTTGACAATATGGTCATGCGCCGTTGATAGCTCACTACATCTATTCAAAGATGACATAACGGTAAAATAATAATATAACTTTTTTAATAGTGAGTATATAACGTGTTACATATAATTCTCATTCGATAAAAATCTATTTCAATAAAGTTATAGTCACACTAGACATCTAGTCAATAATCGACTGAAATGTGAATCAGTAACCAGGCCCATAAGAGCGGATAAACTTTAAACACCTTCCAATTGTAAGGGAAGAAATAACAAGCTTCGATACCTAGGTGTGAAAAATAAACAACTTTCACAGTTTACACGTGAGTGGAAAGAATGATGTCACCGGTGGGGTTTGAACCCTTGAACTTGGGGTTACCAAGCCAAGTGTTCACCATTTGTCCACATCTTGGTTGACAAAAAGATATAATAATTCTAATATATAATTAAACGACATTATTTTACTATAAATTTGATTTAGAATTAATTATATAATTACAACAAAGATGAAATATAAGAACCTAGCTCATCTTGAAAAATATTAATATTTAAAAATTACAAGTTACGTATGAATTTGGTTAAATTGTTTTTTGTTTGAACTTTTATTTGTGAAATTAATTTTGTAGCTGGTTATACACACTATGATAATTGATATCCCTATTTAAAACAAAAGTTCTGTGGCTCATCTCAAATGATTTAACTTTTTGTTTTCTATTTTTGGTACGCGTTTATATTAAGTTCACTCTTATACACACCATATCATTTTTATTGCAAATATAGTTCAATATGATAACATTAATACATTATTGTTACTGGTTACTGTTCCACGTGGAACCCAGTTATAATTTCACTCCTCGTCCTCGAGTGAGATGTATTATTTCTCTCCTCGCTTGCGAGTGAGAGGTTTTATTTCTCTCCTCGCTTGCGAGTGAGAGGTTTTACTATGGTTAGCGATTCAGGATCGATGGTCGTTTTTCCATTTTTATTCCAAATTTTCGAAAATTTGGAATAACTGGTTACTGTTCCAAGACGTGGAACCCAATTATAATTTCTCTCCTCGTCCTCGAGTGAGAGGTATAGCGAGGAGAGGTTTTATTTCTCTCCTCGCTTGCGAGTGAGAGATTTTATTTATCTTCTCGCATGCGAGTGAGAGGTTGTTTATTTGTTTATGTTTTTCTTTTATTATGGTTAGCGATTCAGGATCGATGGTCGGTTTTCCATTTGTAATAAATCAATCATGGATCTTTTATTCCGGGCAATAGTCCCGTATTGTATACTTTAATGTATACATTGATTCCCTATTTGGGAAAGTGTAATAAAAAAATATGGTAACATTATTGAGTGATTAAAAGAGTAATAGATTTCAAAAAATGTAAATAACCACACCACATATAGGTTGATACGGTGATTCCGATTGCATAATTCGGGAAAGTAGTGGGTACAAATAAAACTTTGTTATAAACAGTGCTGTATAACTTATAAAATCATTTTGTGTGTGGTTTATTGGTAAGAATTTTTGTCATGAAAATCTTAGATTTAGAGTTCGAATCTCGGTTTTCACTAAATTTCTTTCATTTTCTCTCTTACGGAGACTTTTCTTCAGGTTTGTCATTCTCGTTCATGAATGAGTTATTTTTATCATTTAGGATGTGTAACATGTGATTGGATGCTTCACGTTCGATGGATTGATTCGAAAGTTTTCATCGATGACTAGAGTGTTAACAAAGATAGATTAATTTAGTTGTAAACGATTGTTTGCATAACGGGATTATATTCCGCTGTTAATCTCATGATCTCATTATTCTTCCTCTTGAAAATATATATGTGTTGTCCGTGCGGCCATATGTTAAAGATCATGGGGAAATGAGGTCACCGAGTTGTACATGTGAGGAGTTTAATTTATATTAGAACATATCTTTATATATACAATTATAATTGATATTGACGTTTTGTGATAAGCATTTACTCTAATATTATCGATAATAATTCCACACAAGCATATCAATTGAAATGTATATTGGTTCAAGAACTTATCAAGACTTATTAAAATATCTAGTCCATCAAAATTGTATTTATTGATTATAGATATTCAAAAATCATATGCCATCAGATTATTCAATGTGACCATTGGTTTATTATTAGTAACTAGCTGCGCTCCCGTCGTTCTGAAGAAATTTTTTTCGATGTCTTCATTCGATTTTCATCAAGCTTTCCAATGTTTCAAAATTGACTTTTAATTTTTAATGTTTAATGGGTAGGACCAGCCCGTATGTTCTGTGTAAATTTAAACTTAAAGACACAGGTAAAATGGGCAATTTCTATTTGAGAGTCCACCACCCCACTCCCTATTCTATTATATATATACTAGCTGCGCTTCCGTCGTCCCGACGAATTTTTTTTTGCATCTCCATTTTTTTAATATTTTTCGTATCTCCATTTGATTCACCTAAAATGCTAAATGTCCCGCTTATTTTTTTGTATTTTAATGTTAATTTTAATTTTTTAATTTTTAATTTTCAATTTAATTTTTAATATTTTTAGTTTTTTAATTTTTAATTTTTATTTAATGGGCCGGACCGGACCCGTTATCTGTAATTTTAATGACATATTTATGATTAATGGTGGAAAAAGTGATAAGTTGGAAATTTAGTTAATTTTTATTTAATGGGACAGTCTGAGCCTATTATCTTTAATTTTAATGACATATTCGTGATTAATAGTGGATAAAAGTACAATTGTAATTTTAAATTTGGTTAAACACCCGTTTTCTAATCTTTTATAAGTATATTGATTAATGAACTTCTTAATTTTTAAATTTTAATAATAGATAGTTCTTTCTAAAGCGATAGCGATTCGACTAATTTAGCCCTCCATCTTTTTTTAATCTAGTACATGTAGACTACATCAAACCACATGTCACACATCAATTACCCTTTCTACATGGTATTCCAATACATCTTGAAAGAGAAAGATAGAGAAAACCTAAAGCAAGGTTGGGAAGCCTTTATGAAGGAGGTATACAAAAAAATCTCACAAATATGAGAGAAAATATGGTGAAGTCATGACCAAAATCCAAAGGCCATGTTTGGTTGCGAGGAAAAAGGATCAGAGGAAAGAAAAAATTAAAGAAAAATTTTGAGTGAAAATGAAATGTGTGTTTGGTTGTAAGGAAGAAAATGGAAAAAATATACAAAATGAGATCAAGTTTTTCTTGCAACTTTTTTATTGAAAAATTATTTTTCTTTTAGTTTTATTTTTCTCAATTTTTTTCTGCAACCAAACGGTGCCTAATAATTCTTTTCCAAATTTTCAATCAACAAGACACCAACCACTTAGCAAATTGATTCTCACTCTTTTTAACTTTTTTCCGTGATGAGGATTTTGATTCTCAATCTAAATAAAATAAAATTTGTGAGTAACTATTTAGAATGAGATCTAAAACAACCGATTGGAATAATTCTAAAGCTAAATGCACATCGAATCTTAAGGAGATGAAGTTAATTTATTTATTCATCTTGCCCTCACTACGCTACATCGTATCATGTGCCAATGAAGACTCAACGTCGTTATACTCGCACCCTTATAAAGGTTGTTACAACATCGAAGCGTCAATAGTTACGTGTTTTGCGTATTATTATTGAAAAGTGCGAAAAGACTTTTACGCATTTAAATTATTAGACGACACATATTATATTCTTGATGATTAGCTAGTGAAATAATACAATATTTCAATGATATCTTTTATATGTTTTTTTTACTTTTTTTTATAAAAAAAATCATCATTGGATAGGGATTGAACTCTTGAGTTTTAGTTTAAAAGAGTGTCTTTACCACTTGACCACCACTCAATTGACATATCTTTTATATGTTGGTACAGATAAATTGAAAACTAGTGTGGATTTCTTTCTAAAATGACATATTTACGCTTACACGAGTGTCGAAATATATAGACTTCAACACTTTCATAGAAATTTGTAACTAAAACGAATGAGTAGTTTATATGTTAATGTTAATCACTATTTTCCTTACACTCTAGTTAAATCATATATGTTGGCTCATTTTGATATACAAAACGTCCATTTCACAAAAATGTGTAAACATCTACATCGTTTGCTAAATGCACTAAAGTCTATAAGAATAACTTCATAACTGTGATCAAACCCATAAATTAACACACAAACTTTGCTAAGTGATCGGGAAGGAACTGTGAAGGATGAGGAGTGAGGACAAGAGAGTGGTGAATGTGATTATTGTGTCTTGGAGGCATTTTAGCTACTTTGTAGTTTAGTAAAGGTTTCCTACTGCTGGCAATTTGAAACCTCCTCTCGTTTAATTATATTATTACAAATTACTGTGACATGCTATAATGCTTGTTGTTAACTGGTCATCAAGTGTTCTTGACTTATTTGTATTTAGAATTAGTGTGGATTAACTCATTGTATGTCTGATATCATCAAACGGTTTTAAAATATAAAGAAGAAATTCATCAAAACAATTATAAAATATAGTCACTCTTTTTTTATTTTATGTAGAATTTTGGTAATGTTTCAAAATATTAAATTAAAATAGAAAATATTCTTAATGAATAATTAATTTATTAAAAATAAAATCAAAGGGGTTATTTATTTATATTTATTTTATGAAGTTTGTAATTGTTTCGGTGTTATATTGATATTTTTATAATTTTAAAACAAAATATGATTTTTTTAATGGAATTATTGGCTATGGGTGATTGTTTTTGTAAGATTTTTCTAATGAATGATTCTTAGTAAAAATATATTTGAATATGTGAGTCTAGGTAATATTAGATTTTATGAATAATTTTCTATCCATATTTTCCGGATGGTTTCCACAAAAACCCTTACGAATATGCAGCTTTGAGAAACTTTGAAAAGAGATAGTTTTGGAATTATATTCTATAGGTGATTTATCGCAATTGCTTCATGCAAGAATGCAAAATTTTCACCTTTTGCAACGCACACAAAGAATGAAAGAAATGTGTGGTGCCCTTTTGGTAAGAATTTCGTCATTGAACCCTTAGGGCCAGGGAATTCTGTCTCTCACCAATTTATAATTCATTTTTTCGTATTCTTCCGTTCCAAATCGATGGCTTAATATATGAAGGGTTATGCATTTGTCCAATTCGATGACGTAATATGCATGTTCATGAGCTATCACGACATTGATTGGATAAAGATGTCGTATGCGACTCATTACTCGAAAAGTTAAATATAAACTTGATAATGAACTATTTTGTAATATTGTATAAATGTAACTCATTATAAAACAGAAGGAAATAAATGAAGAAACCAATCCTTGATTATACAATTCTTCATTTTTTTGATAACTCAAGACGTCAAATTTATGGGCTCATGATTGGGCCAGGTCCAATAAACG
>JAWWMW010001786.1:47102-58801 GCA_035048345.1 Echeveria elegans | reverse complement strand
CGTACCGCCCGTCGTCCCGACGAAAATACGGCGGGAACAACTACTTATTTCCCTGCTTTTGTCACCCGCCGTGGCGAATGCGCAATCGAACCATTCAAATAATAGTTCGCTATGCAAGCATTGCAAGGCTGGGTGAGAAACTTGCATGTGTGGATATGATTTATACAGTATAGAGTAGATTTTTAAGTTCGTGAATTAATTTAAGTGATGTGGGATAAAAGTGTTTTGAGCTTTAGTGTTTTGGGTCTGAGACAAATTTTACCAATGAATTTTATAATTTTAGCGACGAAAAAAGTCGTTGGTATATGTGTAGTTGATGACATCATATTCTATTATATAATAGATTATCAATCAAATCATTTATTTTTCTCATACGAACACACTCTTTCTTTAATCACTACCTACTTTTTTTTTAAAATTTTCATATCCTTATCCGAACGTAATGATTATTATGAGGCCCAGAGTAATATTCATTAATTAAAAGATAATATTTGCGATTCAGTGAAACTGATCTGTGAATTGTCTGGATCGTCATGCGATGACGAAGCACTTGAGTAGTCAGAGGTATCTATTATAATAATAGAATACAATCCTCAGCACACAAACATCCACGAAAAAATCGTCGTTAAAGCCCTGATTTTGTCGCTATAGGATAATAAAACAAAATAAGGATAAAGACAAAACAAAACTTCATTTAACAAAAATACCCTTCCCCATATTTTTATTTATACCACACGCCATCACATGTATTTATTCCTATTATTTCGTATTTGGCCGTATTTGTTCATATTTATTTATATATGACTTTTTAAAATGTATGTGACCATATATTTAACTGTATTGGACCGCGTATTTGATAATTTTTTTTACGTATAGATTTCTCATTCGGGATGATGGGTTGTCACAAAATTAAAAATAATATTATGGAACTATATTCAGAAAATTTAAAAAATGTGTAGCATTCAAAAATTTCAATTATAAGAATAAAATTATAGAGAGAAACGTTGAAAATCTTTATTAAAATTGAATTAAAACATGGAGAAAATTCATGTCGGTACGACGAATTTGGTACTTGTATATATAAAATATTATTATCTTCCTATATATAAAGGGAACCAGATCTGGTGCAGCAACGCAAGTAGCTGCACCGTTACTTCTTTCGTTTATTCGGCATCATTCGACTCAGAATCTGATTTTGACGTAAACTAGAGAATTGTAGCTGATTCAAATAGCTAATTCTTTAGTTTACATCAAAATCAGATTCTAAGCCGAAGGGTTTCGAAAATGGATGCAAAGTTACGGTTCAGTTTAAAACAACACTGAACAAAACATATTTGACCTTTGCTGCTTATGAGGCTTGTTGTGAACACATTACTTGTTCGTTGAAAACGTTCTACATTTCGTTGGAAAGCTTATTCAAAGATCTAAAATTCTTTAGTTTACGTCAAAATCAGATTCAGACCCAAAGGATGCCGAAAATGGGTGTGAAGTTACGGTGCTCCGAATGGCAACGCAACACCAGATCAGAATCCATATATAAAGTGCAAGCACTCAAATTGCTTGTTACAAAACCGGCACCACATTTTATTGGACAAAAATACCCTCTAACTATCAATAATACCACTATTAATACCATCATTATTAAAATCCAAACCACTATTATAAAACCACTATTATAAAATAAACTTCTCTTTAATAAATCCTCTCTTTAATCCACTTTAATAAATTCACCTTTTAATCCAGCCCAAAAATAAACCCACTTCCCACTTCCATTTTTATTAACCGCCTGCACACTCCACAAATCAAGCATGGATGGTAACCGTCAATTTAGGGAGTGTGACGTTTTCAAATTACTACCAAAAATATGATAACCGTCAAAACATGCTCCCCAATTACATATAGGTTAAATTAACTGCTTACCTCATTCCACTTCAAGCACAGGTTTTACTGTGCTGCTACAAATTACTAGTTTTAATTTATGCCCAAGAGGCTACAAACAGATCTGAATTAGAAAAATATTAAATAAACTAGAAAAAATATAAATACTCAAATAATGATTATACAAAATAAAAATAAAAAAGAATAAATTAGTATTAAACATCCAATCTATTTGAAATAAATTATTAGTAAATGATTAAATGAGTCTATCAGGTTTAACACCTAAATAAGGAAAATTTTCCAATTTTGCCAAGATTTAGTTCCAATTTTGTCCTAGTAGCAAAAAAAAAAGTTTCAATTTTACCCCACTTTTCATTTAAATCTAATTAAAATTATTTAAAAAATGACTAAAATACAAAAATTGCTTGCATGACGCCTACATGGCATTATTCATGCCTCGTCATCAGTTTAACCCAAAAGAACATGCCTACGTGATGCCTATGTGACATTAAAAATTGAAATTTTAAAAATCAAAATTAAAAATCAAAAATTAAAAAAATTAAAGTTAAAAATATAAAAACTTTAAAATATTAAAAAATAGAAAATAAACATTTAAAAATTTTGCAGGAGAAAATTAAATTTAAAAATGTAAAAACTTTAAAATATTAAAATATTAAAAAAATAGAAAATAAACATTTAAAAATTGTGTAGGAAATATTTAATATTTTAATATTTTTAATAGAAATGTATAAATTGGTGCGCACTTTATTTTTTAATATATATCTATTATCAACGCATAATAACACTACCAACAATATTTGTTGTCACCGCATACACTTTATAATAACACTTGTATAATAGAAAAGTTAACTTTTGCTTGATAAAAGGATAAAATGTTTTTAAAAATTAAACTATTAAAAAGGAGAGATTCGCATTCCATTTCATTTCGCGACTACTCAAAACCCCTTCTTCAAGACAAACACCGAAACACTCATCTCGTCAATCGATCGGCGATGACGACGCCAAAGCCACAACGATCTCCATCCGAAGTCGAAGACATCATCCTCCGCAAAATCTTCCTCATTTCCCTAACTGACCAATCCCCATCGTCCCTGATCGCATACCTAGAAATGACCGCAGCCGAAATCCTCAGCGAAGGTAGAGACCTGCTCCTCTCCAAAGATTTAATGGAGCGTGTTTTAATCGATCGCCTTTCTACTGCCCATTTTCTTTCCCATTTAGATCCCCCGTTTCAGTACTTAGTTGAGTGTTATAGACGAGCTCATGAAGAGGGTAGGAAGATACAGTCTATGAAGGATAAGAGCTTGAAGACTGCTATGGAAGCTGTGGTGAAAGAAGCTAAGAAATTGGCTGTTTCTTACTGTAGGATTCATTTAGGGAATCCAGGGATGTTTCCTGATGTTGATGATGAAATGGGAGTGAAGTCGAATGTCTCGCCGCTATTGTTGATGATATTTGCTGAGGTTTCGACGGAAATTGATGGATTTGGAGGGAGCAGTGGGCCGTCTGCTCCGCCAGGATTTTTGGAGGAGTTTTTGAGAGATGCAGATTTTGATACGTTGGACCCCATTTTGAAGGGGCTGTATGAGGATTTGAGAGGATGTGTGCTGAAAGTGTCGGCTTTGGGAAACTTTCAGCAGCCGTTGAGGGCTTTGGTTTATTTGGTGAAAAAGTTTCCTGTTGCAGCTAAGTCGCTTGTGAACCATCAATGGTGGATTCCAAAAGGGATGTATTTGAATGGGAGAGTTATGGAAATGACTAGCATTTTGGGTCCATTTTTCCATGTCAGTGCTTTGCCTGATCAGACTATTTTCAAGAGTCTGCCGGACGTCGGGTGAGTTTCCCAGGCCTACAGCCTACTACATGACTTTCAAATTGAAAGTGACATCAAGTTGTGATTTTTGGTTATCCTATATTGATAGAGATTGTATCTTTGATACTTTTTGTTACCTTGTGGCTGCATTCTATCCCTGAGATTTTGAGTTTATCACTTGGAACTGTTCTATATTTCGTTTTACTAATCTTGAGGTTGGCATGTTGCAAGACCAGTCAACAATTTTTTTCAGATGCCGCAACACGCAGACCGGGCGACTTATTGTCCGCATTCTCAACAGTTAAGACTGTAATGAATATCTTATATGACGGCCTTGCTGATGTTCTCCTTACCTTGCTTAAAAATCCGGAAACAAGAGAGAGTGTTCTTCAGTATCTAGCCGAGTTGATCAACAAAAATGCTTCCAGGGCTCACATGCAGGTGAAAATTTTATGTTTGTATTTACACTCATTCATCTACTGTGTATGATTACTGAAATTATGAAATTTGGAGGCATTATAAATGGTCATTCAGGCATTTGCGAACGACAAACCTCTTTCAGGTATTTGAAAGTTTCATTTCATTTCAGGTAGATCCGATATCCTGTGCAAGTTCAGGCATGTTTGTAAATTTGAGTGCAGTCATGCTTCGCCTATCTGAGCCCTTCTTGGATTCAAATTTGTCAAAGAGGGATAAAATTGATCCTAATTATGTATTTTACAGTCCACGTCTTGAATTAAGGTGAGACGGATCTTTTATGACAATTTGACGGTGCTTTAGTCAATATGTCACATATATTGACAGGTTCAATTTCTAACTATCGACCATGATTAAAATTAGAGAATTGACTGCTTTACATGCATCATCAGAAGAAGTTGCGGAATGGGTTAAGAACCATGGAAACTGTGATGCCACTAAACAGATTAACAAAGCTGATAATGGATCACAAGCTTCGTCCGTGTCCAGCCATTTTGGCACCGATATTCCTGGATCATCTGTAAACCTGAAGCCAGTTCCGCATGCTACCAATAAAACTAAGTTCACTTTCATTTGTGAATGCTTTTTCATGACCGCAAGGGTGCTCAACCTAGGAATAGTGAAAGCACTTTCAGACTTCAAGCATCTGGTTCAGGTATTTGTATTACTTTTGCGACATATCTAAAACTTCGTTGAAACTTTTGCTCCATTTTTGTTTGGTTTACATAATGGATGTGAATCTGTAGGATATATCAAGAAGCGAGAGCACTCTCGCAAACTTGAAAGCCATGCAAGGTCAGTCGCCTTCTCCACAACTCAATCTGGAGATAGCCCGTCTTGAGAAAGACATCGAATTGCAGTCTCAGGAAAAGCTTTGCTATGAAGCTCAAATATTAAGGGTACCCTGAACTGTTTGTCCAAGTATTCAAGTGATATGCACTTGTGTTATATTGTCTCTTTCTAATGTTTATGCTCACTCGCATGACCCCTATATCCAAAATTGACTAGATTAACCAGCAATAGTTTATCAATCATATATGCATTAGAGTTCCTGTGTTGCTCAATTTTATGTTGACATATTCATTATGAGACACCGAGTTACTTCCAATATTTTTCATTACAAAAGTCGTAACTCGTAAGCTATGGAGTAACTCGGTAATAAAACCAGTGTCTTCTCTTGTACCCTGAGTAGCCACGGTATTGATAAACAACTTGCATATCTGCTAGTCTCATTCAAGTGGGCTGTTAGTAGATTGGCATGTTAGGATTTAGCTATTTCAGTGTTATGCTCGATTGCTCGTACACTTCGCGGTTACTTGGTAGCATTGTCTTTTTTACATTGCTTCAAGTTGTGTTGCCTAAGTCACACTTGTGTACTTATCATTCGGATCCATTTAAAACTCCGAAGTGTGTATTAGCAGAAAGTATCTCACTAATCTGGGTGATCCCTACAGGACGGGCCCCTTCTCCACTCCGCTCTCACCTTTTACCGGTTAATGCTGGTTTGGATGGTAAGTGTAGTGGGTGGTTTCAAAATGCCACTTCCAGATACCTGCCCAATGCAATTCGCTTGCATGCCCGAGCATTTTGTAGATGATGCTATTGAGTTGCTTATATTCGCTTCTCGAATTCCCAAAGCCTTGGATGGAATATACCTGGTATATCTCATGTTGTTGCTTCCTGTTCCCGTCCTTACAGTTTTCAGAAAGCCTTTTTTCTTATAGACCAGCCATTAATATGTTTCAGGAAGATTATATAAATTTTATAATCATGTTCATGGCAAGTCCAAATTATATTCGGAATCCGTATCTAAGAGCAAAGATGGTTGAAGTCCTCAACTGCTGGATGCCTCGTAGCAGGTAACAACATCTAACTCTTTTGCTTACTCTAACAAGCTTCTAGGTCCTCGCTTCTAGGTCCTCAGCTGCCTTACGAAGCTTATTGGATAATGAACCTGCTTGCAGTGGGTCATCAGCTACATCTTCTTTATTCGAAGGCCACCAATTGTCTCTCCAGTATCTTGTGCAGAATCTTTTGAAGCTGTATGTTGATATTGAGTTCACCGGTTCTCATACACAGGTAAAACCTACCTCCGTGTACTGTGTCTGCACTGCACCATAGGCAAACTATAGTCAGATATGTAAACATTTTTGCTTTTATTTTTTGTTTGGTAAACTGTACAAATTCACATAATAACAGTTTTGTTTGATTAATGTAATATCCCACATCGGATACAGAAGCTGTATTAGCTAGTTATATAAGTAGAGCTATCAGCCCATATGTCACCAATATACCATGATTTTTCGGGTTCAGTTAGTGGGTGATTGTAATATCTTAATGCTAGATGCTCAAAATAAAAACTTCAGACTTCTTCTCTAATCAAACCTGATCAAATGGAACTTGCATCACTGTGAAATTGAAATTCCGGATCCTTTATGCATAGGTCGGTTTTCAGAGTGCTGTAACAACCACCGAACCGCCTGACCGTCAGATTTGAGACCCAACTCTCGCGTCAATGGATTAAATCTCTCCGTGCAGATCGCTGGGATCCGGATCGGTCGGCCACGTCCTTCGACTTTCGTCTGTCGTTCCGCAGTCGACCTCCCACTACTCGTCGTATTCAGGGCAACTGGTTGTGGTGGAGGAATAGTATTTATATCTTTAACATATTATTAAAACTTACTACTTATTAATATCTTTAACATATTATTAAAACTTACTACTTATTAACCTAATTTAATAGATAAGTTTTTATTATTATATGTGCAATTATATATTTTTTTGCTAAATGAGCTATGTTTTGTAAATCAAATATAATAATTTATCAAATATATATAATTTATTATCATCCTTTATAAAATACATTTTCATTTTACCATATATAATTTGTGTTAAGTATTATTTAAAGAAAATACTACTTAAATAATTTCACTACAATATTTATAATCAAATGATTTCAATTATATAAATATTATATATATATATATAAAATAAACATAAAGAAAAATACTAAGTTAAAAATATATATATATATATATAATAGAATAGGGAGTGAGGGTGGTCGGACACTCAAATAGAGATTTCATGTTTTACTTTAAATTTACACAGACCACACGGGCACAACCCGGCCCATTAAAACATAAAAATTAAAAGTTTAAATTTACACACAACACATTGGCCCGCCTCATTAAAAAATTTAATTTACACAGATCACACGGGCCAAAAAATTTGTCGATCGAGTCCAACCCGTATTTGACAGGTTTGATTGCGCATTCGTATGACGCATTTCCGCTGAGACGACGAGCGGTACGCTAGTAATACTTATAAATGTTTTTTTGAAATAATTTAATTTTACATATAAGACAACAAAATATATTTAATATGATTATAATATTCATGGTTCAGACCATTGGATGGGGCATGGGAAGGTCCAGGTCTTCGATCGGATGACCTAACTTTCAGTCCAACCCACCTGTCAGTCTATTCTATTGGTGTGCTGCGAAGGTCCTGGTCTTGCCCAGGTACTGATTCACTGATGCACTTGCCCTTAGAAACATATCATATGCTTTATGGATTTGGACTCTTTGAATATCTATTTTTTATCGGGTTAAGAAGAAATAAGATTTGTATTGCATGGTAGTTTAAAATTTTATCAGTTTCATTCCTATTATAATTACTAGAGTGGGTTAATGAAAGTAGACTCCGGTTAGTCATATTTGAAGAATTCAATGAAAAATAACAAATAGTACATAGCAATCACTTTTTTTTGAAATTTAAAATAAACATATATTTCAAAAAAAAAAATTATATAAAATTGCTTGGTTTAATGGTGAGTGATATATCTCGTTGGTCCCTATGACTGTTGAAAACTAAAGGAGTCTTTGTTGTATCCATCTATATATGGAATCGTTGTATCCATCTATCAAATATTGTCAATCAGTCGGTGATATATATATTTGAAGTTTTGGGTAGTCTTAGGTAGAGAATATTACATTGTGGCGTTGTTGTCATCTTATTAAATTGGAACTTCAATCTTTTTTGTCTCTTTCTTCTGGTATCATCTTATTAAATTGAAACTTCAATCTTCTTTCTCTCTTTCTGCAGTTCTACGACAAGTTTAATATCCGGCATAACATTGCAGAACTGCTAGAATATTTATAGCAAGTTCCTAGTCATCGCAGCGCATGGATACAGGTAAATGTCATGGAGTGTCCAGAGAAATGAGTACGGATTGCCTCTTCAGAAGCAAAAACATAAATCTATGTGAAGTTACTGATAGTAGTGATACTTGCCCAGATAGCGAAGGATGAGGAAAAGGGTGTCTACTTGAACTTCCTAAACTTTCTCATAAATGATAGTATATATCTACTTGATGAAAGTCTCAACAAAATTCTTGAACTGAAAGAGCTAGAAGCCGAAATGTCTAACACTGCTGAGTGGGAGAGAAGACCGGCTCAAGAGAGACAAGAAAGAACCCGTTTGTTCCACTCCCAAGAGAATGTAAATTTTAGCTTTCATTTTTATGTATATTCGTCTTTTTTGCAAACTGGTGAAACATTTTATTGGGTTTCTGTAGATTATTCGAATAGACATGAAATTAGCAAATGAAGATGTGAGCATGATGGCCTTTAGTACCGAGGAAATTACAGCTCCTTTTCTCCTTCCTGAGATGGTATGAAAAATGATCCTTCTGAGTCAAAGTTTAGTTCTCATTGATTAAATGATATTTGCGCTGAATCCCAAGTCAATATTCTATTTCCGTTCAGGTTGAAAGAGTGGCTAACATGCTTAATTATTTTCTATTGCAACTTGTGGGACCTCAACGGAAATCATTGTTTCTTAAGGAACCTGAGAAGTATGAATTTCGGCCAAAAGAGTTACTTAAGCAGGTTTGCAACTAATAATTTTTGGGTTACTAGATTCTAGGTTTTGCATCACATCCAGTTTGGCCTCGCATCTGGCGATGAAAAGGTGTCATATAAACATTTTCCAGAAGCCTAAATCTTCGTTTTTGTTGTCGATGTTTAGGATTCCATGCAACTCTATTCACAAACATGACAATTGTTTCTTGCTGGAACAACACTATGGTTCCCGTAAAAAAACATGAATGATAATTATTTGTTAGCCTTTTCTTACCCATCCATCAAAATTTAAATTCAGTTTAAATCTCTATGTGCCTGCACTCAATGTTGACACTTACCCAACTATCTCATGTTCTACATCTGAACTTATTAATTGATGAACCTGACCATTTGTGTATTTTTACTATTGGAAGATTGTACGCATATATATTCATCTGGCAAAAGGGGATAGGGATGGCATATTTCCTTCTGCCATCTCAAAAGATGGTCGATCATATAACGATCAGGTAAACTTTTCACAATTTGCTTTTTCTTGTTTTTTCATTCTCTCTAATGCAATTCAAGATTCCAAAGTCTGAAGTATTTCAGTAAAATGGTTTCATATGGTGACTCTGTTGTTTGATTTTCTACGCCATAGCTGTTTAGCGCTGCGGCTGGTGCGCTATGGAAAATTCGTGAAGATCCAAGGATCATACAGGATTTTGTTGAGCTAGGTAATAAAGCAAGAGTTGCAGCTTCCGAGGCAATGGATACTGAAGAAGCCCTAGGAGAGATACCTGATGAATTCTTGGATCCAATTCAGGTACAGACATTACCAATACTATGAAAAGTCTTCTTCATTCCTGATCAGAAATATCTGCTGGATTAGCTTTTTATTTATACGTTTAATCATTAATCTCTTCTATGCAGTACACATTAATGAAGGACCCTGTAATCCTCCCATCCTCGAGAATTATTGTTGACAGACATGTCATAACACGGCATCTTCTAAGTGACAGTGTATGCAGAAATCTTACTTGTATTGGTGACTTTGTTTCATTATCCATGTGTTGTGCAATAAAATTGCGGTTAAGCAATCTTACTAATCTTCAAATTTGCAGACAGATCCCTTCAACCGTTCACAACTCACCGCCGATATGCTCATTCCTGATGATGATTTGCGATCGAGAATTGAAGAGTTTGTTAATTCTCATGAATCCCTAAAGCAAGGGAGGTAATCCATGATGGCGAACTTGAACACAAATGGCTTTTCTAAAGAATTCTCTGCAAGCGGGGAGCTCGGACATGTACAAATTAATTTAATAGCTTTAGCATGGAACAGTAGGCAGGCACTATAAGTTAGTTGCAAGAATCCCGTATTCTTCTTGGACTTGGGTGTATTACGGGTTGGGGCGGAATGGGTGCAGGATGCAATAGCTTTGCTTATTTATCTGTAAGAATGAATAGATTTCTTATAACTTAAAGAAATATTGCAACCATACTGAATAAATTTATCGGTATGGTTGGTACATTATTAAGCATACTAGTACTTAACGCACAGTTAAACCTGTACATCGAAGTTGTGGATACAAAAGTAATAGGAATTGGCTGTTAGAGTAGTACTAGGAAGGAGACTTCCTGGGAAGTCCTAGTGTAAGCCCTCATCAAAAAAAAAAAAAAAATGGAAATGTTTTCTTAGGCGTAATTATCTTGTGCTTTGCGCTTTATAAATAGGTAGATGTATATCACTGGCATGTTTCTGAAGGGCATATTTTCATTAATTTCTCTAAAGTGTTGGATGCAGATACGATTTTATCTTCTCACGGTAATTAAAATAAACATTTTTTATTGTTAAAATATGAAACTTAAAAAATTGATTCATTATTTTCAAAACAACCAAATTTTAATTTACAGCTTGTAATACCAAATCCAGATCCATTCTTCAACTGCAGTAGGAAACCCGTGTCAGCTTCCATTCCATTCTCATTCCATCCACTTGGATAAGTTACGCCAAATTTGAAGAGTCCATCGACTTGTCAGAGAATGATCAAACACTCATTGATCAAAAGAAACAGTCCATTCAGCATGCTAGGAGTTTAGAACTCTGACATTTTTTTGTTGTTATTTGTTATGATATTTTGAGGCATATATCTTAATGATTAGTAACAATGTTACTCTTATCGCATCAGGAGTCTTTACTATCAGACGTCTGCAGTGGAGCTAAAGGAGGAAAGAGAGTCGCATATATTTTTTGGAGATTGTGGCAACCAATTTGATACTTGGATCTGTCAAGCAACTGGGACATCCAATGCCGGATGCTTTCTCATATCTGTCCAAGTAGCTGGGAGGACATTTGCAACAAATAATCTCATCGGGCAGTATAACGCATAAAGGAGTTATATTATATCCACTTAGAGAACGGAGGATCAGTTGAGATCAAGGCCAAGATTGTTCAAGCACCCCTAGCTAATGGTGAGTCGGCAATGAACATAAATCACCACCAACAAACTATCCCTCTATCTACGGATTATTGTGCTTGCCATAGTTCAAGTCAGATGTTGCATGTTTCCATTCTGCTAAAGCTCCCAGTATGGGTCTGTTCTTTTGACATTAATTTAATTTCAGTTCAGTAGATAAACATTCACTATTTTTAAAATTATTTTAAAAGT